>JAPYZP010001291.1:0-24151 GCA_030522985.1 Torymus sinensis | reverse complement strand
CGGCTTTTAATTACGGTGCCTCGGTTACTGTGCCCTGTGTTAAAAGATAGGGCGCCGTAACTGGGGAGGACACATTAACTCCCACATCTACCCTAGTGTTTCTTCGTTTTTAAATTTTTCCAAAACAATATTTAGCACAACAATACATAAAATATCGTAAAAATCAACACATAAATAGCGATGAATTTTAGTATTTGAATGAATAATGTTCGATATAGATGCTTTTTTACGAACGTATAGTCATTCGTTTGGTTTTATTTTGTTGTAGTGGAAGCCTTATGGTAAAAACAAATGTAAACAAAGGACATGTTGACAACCAGTGACCCGATTTTAACCGGACAATCTTATCCTTTTCGTCTTCTACGAAGCTATCAAATTGAAAAGGTTTTTCACTTTTGAAAATCTACAAAATGACTTTCAAAGAGCCTTTAAATACAATTTCATTTTGGAAAAATTATAATATATACCTACATCGTCCTATTAAACAACTTATTAAACTAAATATTACATTTACATAGTGTGTAACTAATTTTTTGACTAGCTGGCCGAAAGTACCACTTTCACTCACGGCACCCGATCGCGAAGGTTGTATTTTCAGCCTCGCCAGGCAAAAAAATCGTATACACAACACGGTGATAAAGAGGACCACCCCAGAGCACATGTTTACCAGCCTGGTCTTCGGCTCGGGTGGCAATTTACACGTGCACTGGACTGGTCAACTGTTTACCTCCCTAGTTGCGTAATATATACTAATTACATTTACATTTACGTAATTACAAAAAAGTATTATTTTTGTCGCCAAACGATAACAGGAGTGAAAATTAACCGATTACCATGAAGCTTTTGCCAAGGGTAGCCTTTTTACACCCTCAAAGGACATTAGATTTTCATTATATTTACGATTAAATTTTTTTATATCTTTTAGCCTGGGGGGAAGTTTTTAAGAATGGCTATCTATCTTCATTTACGTAGAAAATTACATACAGAATTTAGTAGAGAGTGTATAAAAGTATGGAATACTATTTTTGACCAAAACTATATATAATTACTTATTAAAGATTTCTAGAAC
Source organism: Torymus sinensis (assembly GCA_030522985.1). NCBI lineage: Eukaryota > Metazoa > Arthropoda > Insecta > Hymenoptera > Torymidae > Torymus > Torymus sinensis. The sequence continues at coordinate 23,082 of JAPYZP010001291.1, read as the reverse complement.
GTCAGCTCATCTAATTAAAATAGAATGCCTCCTATTCTTCTTTGGAATAATTTTTTTAGACATAAGCCTACCTCCCAATGTGAATATCAGTTATTTAAAATATTCAATGGTATAAGGAGAAATCCGAGTTTCTTGATGAATGCTTACATCATAAAGAATAAGTATTATAACAAATCTCATCCAGCTTATACAGCAATATGTTAATAATTGGTATAACGCCTATGATATAACATAATTTTATTAAATTATATTTTATAAAATTAGATAATGTTTTCAATAATCTTATGGTTAGGATTAATGTATTATTATCAAGAGTTTTATTTTCGAATAGGAAGTATTTTTTGGCAAGGGAGTCTTGCATAGTACCCACATTATTTCCACAATTAGTGGAGTATGAACTAACCTAAATCCTACTCGGGAGTAAGTATATCTAATACGCTTTTCAAGCAAGCTAAAAGTCGAGATAAAAAGCTCGTAGTGAGGGGAAGTAAAGAGAGAAAGTTAGAGGACTAATAGGCAAGGCACATAGAAGAAACTAAAGGGTGAAACAAAAAACGGAGAGAAGAAGGAAGGACAAGGAAGAGTCAGAGGCAAGCGCAGGCGGCAGGGGAAACGAGTTGGAAAAAAGTGACGTGAAGCCGGGGAAAAGTCAGGGGAAATAAGGAGTAAGAGAGGCAGAGACAGAGGCAAACGACGCGCCGAAAGCTCTCGCGTCTAAGATGGCTCGCGAGAGTTCGCCGTTAGGATTCTAACGAGCTATTCCAAGACCCTAATAAATGTGCTCCGGCGAATGGACGGCCGGAAGTGTAGCAGTCGGCCGGGAAGTCGGGGAAGCGCGAGGGCAGCTCGTTACGTCGTAAAGGGGGACGCCGGCCGGCGAGCAACGGGGAAACTCGGCGAAAACAAATTTTCGCGAAACTCGCGGGCTCTGTCTGCCCCCGCGACGACGCTTTTTTGAGGAAGCGGCCCACGCGCGCCGAGTCGATCGCGCACGGCTTATTTAATGCGACGGCTTCCCCAACTGTTTCCGCGATTTAATAGCCCCAGGCACGTCAGGTTCGAGTCTGCCGCTGCCCTGGTGACGCGGCCAATTCGAAATAACACTGAACGCGCGTTCAATAAATTTAATGCTCGTGGAAAATAAGTTACCTCGGCAGCAGTAAACTCTTTTCGCAAGACTTTTATTTGTATATATTTCTTATCCTTACTTAATAATAGATTTACAGTATTGTTACTTTATTCAAATTACGCGCCTATCGGTTTATATATATAATAATTATCAAAATATTCAAATTCAGATTTGCATAGTTAAATGACTTTGTTATTTGTGTAAGTATAGATCTGTGGCTTCCCGGAAAAATCACATAAGTGACATGTTTTTCAAAATAGGTTTCATGTTTTATTTCGTATCTTCGAACAGTCCTCTATTTTTTTCTGAACATGTTCCCGGAATAACCAGAATATCTTTATTTTTTTAGAATAACTTCCGGAAAACCGTATATAACTCCACTTGGCTTTAAGAATAACTCCTGAAAAACTCATATAACTCCACTTGTTTTCATCCAAACAACTCCACTAGACCACTTTTTCAATTGAATATTTTCGGAATAAACTGTATAACTATATTTAGATAGAGTTTACTGAAATCTCTGTACCTAGTAGTGGCCAATATCATCAACATACACCATAGCCGCCTGTAGACAGTCAATAGTGACGCTTCATTGACGCTGCTAGTATGATAGTATATCGGTTATTGAATGCTTTGTAAATAATAGAGAATAACAAAGTTACCGGAAAAACAATATAATTAATTGCCATTGAGGCCGGAAAAACCGTATAACTCCACTCAATTTTTTTTTCTTCCCGGTATTTGGCTTAGTTACTGTGGTAATAAATATGTTATTTAGATCAGTATTCATATAGATGCAGTGTTGCATTTCATCTCATTTGTCTTGATTTAAGACACCGATCATGAAGCACAAATCATGAAAAATGGAGATATGTTGTTATTCCTGGAAGCCAAAGGGATATATTTATTAATAAGTTAATATAAAGCCTTTAAAAAAACTTAGGTAAATGTTAATATAATTAATATGTCAAGCATCTTGAGCCTGAAGTCGAGACTTTGAACTTTTTCTCCAAATAAAACAACTTTTCAAGTGTTTCCGCGAGTTTATTGCACATAAAAAGAAATGTTTAGTGACGCGAAATTAAAGTTCCCTTTTCTTATTAGGTTTTTTTATTATTTAAACTGCTGTGTAACTAGAGAAGTAAATTCAGGGAAGACCGTTAATAGTTCTTAAAGAGCTAATGTCTCTCCTAATACGCCGTTTAATTGCAGCAAGTATACATTTAAAAGGCGGTATTCCGCGCTACTTCGGTACTTTCTTTGAGGTCTATAATCGTTTCGAGAAAATAGTGAAAACTAGGAGAGCAAAAGTTTGAAATTTAGTAAATCGCTTTATAATTCTAAGAGACGAGCTAATTTTTTGTTTCTCTTGCGAAAGTGCTAAATTGCCGTTCTGCGTCTAGAAAAATAAAATGATAATATAGAAAGAGAATTCCAGCAGACGAAGTCTTTTTAGCTGGCAGAGAGGGAGAGCCTGCACTCTCACTCGTTTACACATCGCCGTGCATCTAATAATAAACTCCTACTTTTCCCTCTCTCTTTCCCTATATCTCCATCCCCCCTTTCTCTCTCCCACCTCCGCGTCATGCTGTTCCTCACTTCTTATTTCGCTTACGATTTCTCTGCTCTTCCTTCTGTTTTCTCATTCTCTTCTCTCCCTAGCCTCGTTCGTCTCGAATGCAGTCGCTCTCTCGCTGTCTCTCTATCTCTCTCACTTTTAAATTTGACCTCCCGCACACTCGTCTTTCTTTTTCTAGTGAAGCAAAAGGTAAAAAGCAAAGGGGGAAACTGGCGCAGATGTACCAGCGCACCGCCTACTCGGCTCTGTCTCGTCCTCTCTCTCTCTCTCTCTCTCTCTCTCTCTATTTCTCTGTTGACTTCTAGATTCTATCTCTAGCTGCGGTCTATAGGCCGGATCGTCGATTGCTCTCGTTGGACTCAACCTTACACACTTTCATTCATTATGTCGTCGGCACAAACGCGGCGCTATTTCTGGATTACAGCGCGGTTGCCGGCATCAGACGCCCGCTAGCTGAACTAATGAGCTCCGAATTGATGCAGCGTTTAATTGTTTCTCGAGGGAATTGCCACGAGGCCTTAATAGGTAATTTTAACAGTGACGGTGCATCCGACTTTATAAAATTTTGATTTTTGTTTTTAATCTGAAAGGGGGTGATACACCAAGTCTTCGCTTTCCTTTTAAGTAATGATTTTTATTCCGGTTATCTAATAAATTATTTCATTTATATTCCAAAATAATGCTAACTTGGATTTACTTTACATAAATGTAGCATTAACTCATTGAGTTCCGATGGCAAAGAATCTGTGCCACCACGAGGCGTCGAAAATCCTATAAGACGAATTTTTCTAGTACTCAAAGAGTTACAAGTTAAACGAGTTATCATAAGTAATTTATACTGAAGAATTATTTTTTCCATGAGATAAATATATTTTATAATGCATAGGCTGTATTTTACATATATATTCATATACTTAGAGTGTTTAAATTTATATGAACGTTTATTCATATTTTTGCACATTTATTCATTATTACATTAAAAATTATTGCGCATGATATTATGCGTGCGACTTTTAGCTTTTATGTTTCATGCCAACGCGTGCAGTTTCTCTTTAAATAATATCGTTGTATAAATGATTAGTTTTTAAGTATTAATTAAAATTCAAAATGCACGTCGTTTTGCACGTAATATTGTAAATAAACGCATGTAGAATGAAATAATGAAATGCTTTTTACGCATTCACGTTTATAAACAGATAGCTGAGTTTATGATTAAAATTATTATTAATAAATGTAATTCCGTGCGTAGAATCATTTCAGATAATAACGCAGTATGTATATATGTCGTCATTTCACATTGTTTTCCGATATTCTTTTGCGCTCGTTTTATATACTCTTTATATCATGATTTATAAACTGATGTAAAATAAATAACATTTAAGAATTGTAAAATTCACGTAAGAATGATCGGGAAAATGAGATTTTCACGAGGAATTGATTGAAACGTTCATTTCTACACTATCGTTTAATTCCTAATAGAGAATACGGGTGGATATATTAGCGAGTATGGACGGTAGTAGCAACTGAAGCGCTAATTTGATTTTAATTATTGACTGACACGGAATTACGTGCTGCATTTAATCAATCGGTCCCTCGTTTGCGTAATTTTGGCTATTGTATCGTCTGGTATGCTTATTTTCACATTGTTTCTAGTAAATTACTAAACGATAACAGTATCAGAAAACGAGCTCAACTACACATCGCAAGTGACTTTTTGTGACCCATTCGATCACGATACCAAAGCCATAATAGAAATAATATTATTTTAATAAATCTAATTTGAATATTATTTTAGTAAATCTGAATTATGTTGACAGGTTGAATTTCGCATTGCTTATATAAATACTGCTATAAAATTAAGTGAAAGAAGTGTACTGTAGATGCAACTAAAGATAATTAAATAGAAATTACTGTGAACAATGTTATACGAGGTGAGTTTACATAATTACTTATAATTATTTTTCCTCGGGGGTCCCATTCATAAACTCGCGGTACATACCGCGTAGTTTGAAAGTTTGCCGGGTGTATGGGCAGTGAATATTTCATTTGAGAGCGGTCCGAATGTGTCGTGTTTTCCCAGGGCGGTTTGACTTTCCGACGTAGGTATACAGGCAAGTTTTCGACTCCTCCGAGTACTGGGGAGAAGCGCGTAATATAATTTCGCGGGCGAATATATTTTCATTCATGCTGCGGTCGCCGTCAATTAAAAATACGTCGGTCTATTCGTCGTCGTCCCCGCCTCCTCCCCCCTTTGATCCTCGCGCTCGCGCGACTCCTATCTATTCTAGTTCAGAGGCATTCCGGGCGGCCGCGCTCGCGCGACCACAGGCGTCAGCAACACGAGCACGATGACGGTAATGCATTCGGATGCGTTTCTACGTCTCTCGCATATTTCCTCTCTCTCTCTCTCTCTCTCTCTCTCTCCCTCTCTCCTCCGCTCACGTTTATTTAGTGCGTGAATTACTTCGGGCGAAATCCGGCCTGCTTGCTGCAGCCTGGAGGGATGAACTGCGCCGCCGACGAGCAGCACCAGCACGTGCCCGTTCATTTTCGAGTGCGGCTCTTTTCATTTGCCGAATTAATTAAGAATGTTATTTAGCCCACCAGCGGACGATGACTTTGTCATTTTTTTAAACCTCCTTCTCCTTTTTCCATTCGCTCTTATTTGCATAATTTATGTAGACTTTGTTCAATAATATAATACACATTAACCCTGCTAAAGAATATTCTTTTTAATATCTGTATATACGAAATGTGAGGAGACATTGATATTTAAATATCCCGACCTATTGAAAACTTTGATGTATATATTAATGAATTACTGTTTGAAAGTAATTATATAAGCCATTATTAAATATTACACTTGTATCAATGTACACGATAGCAACAGACACACTCGTATAGTGTAACACTGTACGTTCGGTTTGATATATTGAATTAAAACTATATAACAAAACATTTTCCGACCTGCACTTACATTTACAACGCGAGCGCACTTTTAGGTGCTTATGGCGGCAATTCTCTTGACATTCAAAGCCGACCCTCGTCCGCGCTTCAGCTGCCGCCTCGGCAGCGCTGGCAAATCTATCATATTCTTCTCCGATTTGACATTCGTATCTCCGCACAATAACCACTCGGCCCATTCAATAAAAGCCCGCTCTTCCGCCTACTTCAAGCGTCGCTAGCATCAGTTCGATTTTTCCAGTGCCGCTGGCGAATTTAGCCGCCGTCACTATAGCGAGCGCGCTATTTCTCGCTGTCCTCTCGCTCCCTCTTTCGATCAATTGATTTTCGCCTTTCGCGCGTATTTTCCCTCCTTCGGCAATATCCACTCGATGTACATACATGCGACGTGTCTGAGTATATAATATACATAAGTTGCCTGTAGGTAATATCAACTTGTCAGATAAAAAGTTTCTATTGAAATAAACTTGATAAATATGCAGGATTGTTAACAATATATTGTTGGAAATAAATATCACTTGTATATATAGAAATAAGTTTAATAGCGATTTTTTATTTTGAAAGCTCCACTCCGGGCCGCGCATAGACGAAAGTAATGACGAGCGCGCACGTTCCCTTCCGCTCTCTTGGTCTAGACGCGGGCCGACGCCCCAGTTTCCCGCGGCTACATTCGGACTTTTAAATTTATATGTCTATATACGCCGTGAATTCCCGATTGGAGAGTCGAGCTCCCCCGTCGTTCAGTTATGCATATACATGGCTGCGAGGGAGGAGTGACGAGTGGCCAAGTCGGAACTCCGCTTCGGTATTGAAATTTTCGAGTTCCCGCGCCCGGGCACGTACGTTACACATGTGCGCGCGCGCGCGCGCGTGTAGGTGCTGTTGCCATGGCTTCTTCGGCGCTACTTCGCGACTACTGGCTGCGAGACGACAACGGAGTCGCTGAATTTTCCGCCTGTCACTTTTGCGATATTGAAAGCTCGGCGCGAGACGCATATTTTTCCAATCGCTTCTTCCCGCTACGCTTCATCGCGATTATGGCAGTTTTACGTTATCTGCGCTCCGCGGTAATAAGTTTGCGCGCGAGATTCTGCTCCCGGTTGACCTACATTGCGCGTCTTTCGAGGGGCGGAGAAAATTGCGGGATTTTATCGGTGTATGAATAACGCGCTGTAACGTCCCGCGCGCCCGCAAGAAAACAGATATCGCGCGTATAGTAGTGAGATGACTTGGAGCTGCGGGAGAAGGAGTATGTGAGCTTCGTGATAAAAATACTTTAGGAAGCTGCTGTGAGCTTCCACGATGAGTCAACAAATTTTCGCCAGAAACACAGATTAATAGAGTTCAGAGTATCCAAGCATTTTGACGAACCAGACAAATTCCAATTATTATTTCTGCCCAATTAAATTTCAAGAGGACTCTATTTTAAAGTGTATTCATTCACTCTAGACATTTGTCTTGTGCCCGAAATCTTTCGTGATGGCTATAAACTTCCTAACAGACAAATATTATGCCTTTAGAACTGTTCAAATATTCGGCTTGTTTGGTGAATGAGCTGAAGCAAACGTTTTCATAAAAGCAAGTTTATCTTGAACCCTATTTTCGTTTTATATATTTTAAGGGCCCACAAAGGTATAGCATAATGCGTAGCCTCCCTAAGCATGATATACACAAAGTACGCCCTTCGAAATTCAAATTTCGAGCTCATTTCAAAGTATGCTCGTAGGTGCAGTATGCATAAAAATATGCGAACTTCTCTACACTTTGCAGCTCTGCACGTGCCATAGCACCTAACGCCAAGCTAAACGTTTGCATTTTCAGAAGTAGAGCTTTAGCACTCGGCTATAGTGTGCGATGTGAGAATCCAAGAAAAACCTTTTGATTTCTCTTCAACTGCAACAAACCTTTTAATTATTCAAATCCAAAACCGAGGAGAGGTAATTTTTTATTTGTTTTTCCACTCTGTATAATTCAAATAATGTGAATTCAAAAAGTTCAGTTACAAATGCCTACAAAGTTCATTTAAATTTCCATGTTACTTATATAGTTTACCGAAATGCATAATCCATATGGCGTTACGTAAGTATGCATATTTTCAAATTGAATACAAAAAACGAAAATCTGCGAACGGAAATGTAAATGTGACATCAAAGCACCACCTACTTTTTCAAGCGCCCGTAAAAATAACTTCCGCGAAGTAAGACTAAAATATTTTCACAACTCATCCACAAAAAAATATACTTTAAAGCTTAGGATTTATGTAAGCACATTTTAATATTCTTATTGCAAGTTTCGAAATAAAAGTTTATCCGAAGCTTCTCTTCAATTTTGTTGTAAAAATTATAATATTAATAATTCGTATTAAAAATAATTAATATTATTTAAATTGTAAATTAATATTTTCTTAACGTTAAAGCCAACTCCTTTGATGTTTCTAGAAAACGCTTAAATCGTTCAAGGAAATCATTCGGATATAAATAGAAAATTTTTTAAATATTTTAACGTTCTTTTCTTTTACGACAGCGTCACTCAGCGTCAACTCATTCAATCGTTTTTGACCACTACCTACACGATAAAGTTCCTTGACTTTGTGGAGTCTGTACTCTAAGACAAGTATTTATCTTACACAAGAGCCGTTCCCTTCGCTAAAGAAAAACAAACCAATAAGAAGAAGTTGATTTTGGTAATTATGACTTTAAAAATTACGGAGATATAGACATGACGTGTTAACGTATGAAATTCTGTATAAACATACGATGTAAAAACAAATACATAAATTTTCAGGTTTCAAATAAGTGTACTGCAAATATTAGTAGAACTGACAATTTAAAAAAATGTCAATATAAATATATCGTCCTACAAATGCAAAAAGCTATGTTTTGGCTATTATTTTGATAAACATTAAATTTTCATGTAACATTTCTAATATATAATAAAACTTTGCTAGAATAAAGTTTGGTATCATTTTATATTATTTTAAAGATATAATTTTCTTTGAGAGAAAAATAAAATGATTGGACTTCGGTTGTACTTGTGATATGAGGACGATTCGATGAAAGACGTACACAAACACGAGTGTAGCCCAGTTGAAAGAGCACCTGAGTTTGATTATTTTCCGGCCCTCACTCGTAAAAGGTTCTCTGGCCTTAATTTTCATTCAAATATTTGCTTGGAAAGTACCCTGATGGAAAATAAACCAACTTTGTTTGTTAGCACGTTAATCAAACGAAGGCATTTCTACTTATAAGATTAACATCGAAATTCAATTAAAGCTATTTAAAACTATATGATTATATTTTAAGGCATCTGTAATATCATTTTGCACGTGTATAAATAGTTATTTTTCGACGACAATAGCAATATAATCATGGGCTGACGTTTTTAATTTATAAATTGTCACGCAGTTCGTCAACCGTAGGTTAAAATTTTTACCAGGCGTATAATGATGTACAATTCAATAAAATAACAACAGATATTTGACAATGAAAATACTAAATAAATTTGAGTAAATTGTAAGAGAGAGAGATCCATTTAAAAGGATAAAAATTGTTCAAGTATTGTATCTATAAGTAAATTCGATGTTTTCGTTGAGAATTCGCAGAGAAAAGATTTTGTATATAAAAATTGTTTAAAGACTGCAGCTCATGCCTTATATAGGTAGAATGCTTCCACAATTCTCGTCCTATAGGCGCACTGCGTCAGGTTGCAATGTTTACTATAAGTGAATTTCAGGAAGCTTTATTTATAAATTATTGACTGGTATGCTATATTGGGGTACATTAATGGCAATCATTTGATATATCGTTGAGCAAACAAATGCTGACAGCAGGCGAATGCCTGAAAAGCGACTACTCACCAACTAATTTGCCGAACTGCGCTGGGGGCCTCCACTCCGGGTAGTGCCTCGGGAAGCGCGCCCTCGACCAGTAAGTCTTGAGCGTCACCTTGTACATGGCCAGCTTGTTCTGGCGCTCCTGCCTGGAGCTCTGGTCGCCGGCTGCGGGACCGCACTGCGCCCTCGCCGCGCCCAGCAGGCCCAGGAAGCCCAGCAGGAGCACGAGCAGCAGCGGAAGTCCCGGCCGGGACCGCGGCCGAAACCCGCGCGGCATCTGCGGAACCAAAATCAGTCGTTAGATTGTCTTTCTTCTTTTTATAGTTTTACTTTCTAAAATAATGGATATAGTTTCATCTCGTTTGAAGTTACAATGAATAACGTAAATTTCGATCAGAGCTCTTCGATAATGCATGCACGCTTCTATCTCGTGATAACTAAATTAGAGTTGGTTATTAGTATGACCGTCGGCTATTTGCGAAATAAACAGAAAGCATATCGGGACATCATTGAAATTCGATCCCGTGAATTTCCGACCCCTGGGTGAGGTATATATATATGGAGGAGACCTTCTGCGCCGCACTCCACAGTAGTATCACTCGATCTCTCTCGGTTCTCCAAAGCACAATTCATTCGAGGAGGGTCTGGGTATCGCCTTTCTAATATCGCGGACCAATATTTCGTGGAAACTTAAGGTGGCTTCGAATGCGCATCACGCAGGCCAGCAGCAGCAGCAGCGGCGATATATCTATAGCACGTGCGCGATATGGCCACGAGGTCAGAGCCAATATCCCGGCGACGCGCAGACACGCGTACATACATATTCACCCGGCGAAAGCACACCCCCGGCCACCCTCCGGCGAAAGCAATAGCGACGCGTGTATACGCGCTCCCCCCCGCGCCCGACGCATGCGCAATCCAAACCCTTTGGTATTAATGCGGCAAGGTGCACGCGAGCGCGCGCGCGCGAGGGAGAGCGAGCGACACTCAAAATTCAAATCGGATTCAAATAGCCTTCTATCGAGCGTGCAAAGCGAATCGTCGAAATTTCACGGCGCGCCGCGCGACCCGGCTGCGCGATCTTCCGGCCGAATTTCCGCGGCCGACAGCCGAGCGGACGAGGGACGGGAGGGGAGGAAAACCGGACGACGCGACACGACCTATGAATTCTAGTTTCGCGCTTCCGATTTGTCGCCGCGCCGCGTCGTCGCGAGCCTGCTTGCGGTCAACATAGCTCGCAAGCCTGCAGCTTCCGCTCCCTCGGGCTTGCCTTCCCTTTGAGCCGCGCGCGTACGTGCCGCAGCAGCTCGTGCGCCTTGAGCAATCAATTATATTCGCGCGGCAGATTGCTTAATTTCGGCTCGTTCGTTAAGTCGCCGGCACGCGGGACCGTTGAAAAATGGCCCGACTTTGCGCCGCTGCAATACGCTTCCGGCGGCCAGCTTTCTTTTCTCTCTCCCCCCTTCCTGCCGTTTATTGATGGCAGCACTGAGTATTGGATGCTATCGGAATATTTGCACACGGACTGAAATATGCGGCTGAATACCGTACGAAATCCGCTCGGATTCGCCGACGAAAGTATTTTCACTGAATCGTCTGTTCGGCCACTGTGAATGATGAATTTTTGTTTTCGTCTCGTTGGAAAAAGGAGCTGCTGATTCGGAGTTATTTCGTGCTAGTATCGGAGAAGGATTTATTTGAAAAATATATATTTTTTTTTCTTTTAGCAAAATTGAGGTTGGCAAACTAAGTTTGCAGGTTTTACAGCTCCGGATTATTGGAGAGTTTTATTCCATTGTACCACATTTACTCTGGTAGCCGTTTTGAGAGGCTTAGATATAGTGGGATAAAAGTATCAAAATCTATGGTCAAGATGATAAATATAAAAAAAGGGTTTATAGCGTGAAATTAATTTAAACTACTAGCGTACAGCTTCTCTTTCCAGTATTTTAGAGTGTATTTTAATATAGTTTTAATAATAAAGATATCTAAGCTTTTAAAAACGGCAAAAGGGGCGTTACCTGATTCTTAACAAGATGGATATCGCACACACTTTTATCGTTTCAAAGTGTTTGACTTTACACTCACCTCGACGCTTTGTTATGTTTCTATTTACAGTATGAAAAGTATTACAAATCTTTTCGTTTTTTCAAATTTCCGCCAACTTGAATTTTGATAAAAAAGTTATCTGTCAGGTAGCTCCTTTTTCAATGTGCTATATCGAATCATTCTTTTTTCAACATATTAACGAAATAGTTCTTATACCAGCGTTTTATTGAATTTAGAAATCTGAATAATTTGTAGTGACGCATGATACCAATATCTGACATACTTTGTCTCATAACTGAATTTATCCACTTGTGCTAATAAATCCACGTCGCCTGTTAACTTATCCAAACGTACATAAATACCATAATTCACGCAAAATATGTATGCTCCCATGCATCGGTTAATCGCAAATTTTAATCATAATTTATTTCCTCTGGCAATTGAGATCAAAGTCCATAATTGCTTTAATTAAAAGTAAACAACAGCAGCAGCAGCAGCAGCAGCAGCAGCAGCAGCAGCAACAACGGCAGTCGGAAGAAGAAGAAAAATGCGCGCAGGGGCTGAGGGCGCGGGCGATATTTCACCTCGAATAAAACATTTAATCACGGCCGCGAGGCGGGCCAAAGTTTTTAAGCGCGGCAAAACACTCTTAGATATTAAGATTACCGCGAGGACAAGACCGGCAAAAGTAATCGTTCTCGCGTGCAGAATTAATTTCCGGCGAAATGGAAGGAAAAGGCAGCGTGGCCGTAAAAAAACTTTCCCTGTCCCCGCGCTCGCACGGAGGATGGAACGCCGCAGCGGCGACGCGCGTTATGCCGAAGGAAGGGACGCAATGAGGCTCGCGCCAACACCTTTTGTCCCCTACACCCCCACACCGAGTCGCGGCGCTCAAGCCTGCAGGGGGCGACTGCTACTGACCATCATCGCCGCGCCGCGAGCCAGCGAGCGAGCGCTTAACTCACTTTTTCGCCCGACGATTTCATTAAATTTGCATTGAGCGAGTGCCCCTTCGTTAAAACAATCAGACTGATTGCGTTAAGAAACAAGTCAATTTTATTAGCTCCCGCGCGGCTCTTCTCCCCCCGTTTGTACGCCATTTTACTAAGTAAGCGTATTACGCCTTATCCTCTTTTCCTTTAGTTCATTAGAGAAAACTTTTCTTCTCGTTTACTCAAACTTTTACTTTTTCAAACAGTTGTTTATCCCTAATGGCCATTTCGGTGGAAAATAATTAGCAAAATTTATGAAACTTTTACGCTGATTTATTTCAACGACCAAAAATCCTGTATTCGGTTTTAGAATGTGTTTGAGCAAATGTTTTAAACACTAAGCTAGTAACTTGAGCATAGTTTCATTGGTGTCTAACTAATATTTTCATGATTTTGAACATTTCTTTTATTAAATTATTATTCACTAATACTGGCAAAAATGTGGAAATAAATTATTCAAATTGCACAGTTCTATATAAGGTTCAATGTACATGTATAATTATCTTGCACATGATACCCAGAACGGTATTTTTAAAAAACTCTAGAGAAAATTAATTTTCAAAAGAAAATCTTTCATAATCGGGTCAAAGAAACTCTTTTACCGCTATACCTATATAGTGTGAATCTTTAGTAATACAGTCAATTAACTTGATTAATTAATTTTTACGGCATAAGAGAGTATAAGTGCATATATTTTTAATTATTTTACTCCAAAGTATGAAATGAATCAATTATTTTATGAAGTAACAATTAATTGCGAAATTCATTTGTAATTAAAATAATAATTCAGCGTAATGCAGGTAATTTGAAAATATATGGTTTTAGTGTATTTTATTTTATTAGTACAACATTATATCAATTATGACAATTGTTTCTTTGTCGAATTAATGGTTAGATTAAAATGAATTTGCATAAACAAATATACTTTCATTGAGTCGCTCAAAACAGTAGGAAACAAGAGCTATAGTGCAAGAGAGACAGTGAAACAGAGGTTTCGAAAACAAATACACATGCGTATAATTCAGCGAGCACCACAACGCGCACAAGGCTAAAATTTATGATCCCATCCGTAGCGAGCGCACGTCGGGATTCTCGCTGTAATACTGCTAGTTTAGCTTTGACAGACTGACGTGAGTGTTTCGCTATAAACCATATATGTATATACTGCTCGATGAAAATGCAAAATGTATTTTGTCCTGTGTAACGAGCAGTTTTGCTTAAAATTTTAATTGAAAATTGATCTGGAATTTGCGTTTCCCACTGCACGAAAGCGCGCGCATGCACATATACGCACGCCACGCTTTCATTTAGCGATAAAAACAAGGGATAGCGAGCACATAACGCAATAAATTTTGCAGCGCGCTACACAAAAGCAGCAGCAGCAGCGGCAGCCGCGAACCGCGACGTTATCGAAACCAATATCGCCATTTCTGTTATTTGGTAACCCAACATTTTGTACTGCGCGCTTTCCCCGCAGCTTATTTTATATTTATTGTAAACAATAGATTTTTATCTCTGTAAACTGTTTCTCTTTAATAACTTGCTGGCACGCGAACTTTCTTTTACTCCCGGTCACGGAGACGACAGAAAACAACGACATTGTTCAATTTTCCTACAGATTGACAATATTTATAGTATTTACAAACATATCGATGATTTATATCATTTGGCTCGACATTTTAATAAAATATCAAGAATTGTAAGATCTGTACAATTATATACACTGTTAAAAATTTCTGATAGAAACTTTAACAGCATGTAATTGAAGTTTTTTCCAATTACGTAATTGAAAAATTGAACCACATCTCAACTTAAAATTGATTAATTGTTATTGATAATTCAAGTACTTTACTTGAATTTTCAATTATTAAAATTAACAATGTAAAAAATTTCATGAGTTTTTTTCAATTACATGTAGTTGAATAAACTTAGAAAAACGGTGCGAATGCAAAATTCAATCAAATGTTATTGACTGTATTTTCAATAACCCGTAGCTGAATTTTCAATTACTTTTTGTTTTTGAGTTGTTTTTGAATTTTCAACCAATTTTGAACAGTGTAGGCTCATTATGGTCTCCTAAACATGAATCCAGGATCAAAATTGTTCCACCATGTAATGCATTTTGAGATATTTAATGTATACAAATTTTTTTTGTATATTTTAAGAAAAAAACTTTAATAATTTTATTATCAATTTTGAGGATAAAAAGAATATAGAGCTGCTCGTTTCCTTTCAATCCACCTTAGATTATCAATCTTTTTTCTCCGATATGTTTAACTATATGTATCATGTATGCTTGAAATTCATGACGCGAAAATTCGCACATTTATATTTCAGTGAAAAAAAATTGTAGAGGGATAATTCAAAACCGGGTTTAAAGAGAACGAGCAATTTTTTAACTACGCTATTTTATTGACTAAATTGATAAAAGAATTGTTTTTTTTTTCTTAAGATAACTAAAAAATCTTATACATCGGATACCTCAAGTTACTGACCCTCAAAGTTATGTTCAGGAGGATAACAAATATCGAGACATGGTACTGTAGATCTAGCCTTTTTTTTAGTTGGTCTATATATAATCGTACGGACCTTAAAAATATTGACTTTTCATTAAAATGTAGAAGAAAATGAAGTAAGTTAATTAGTAAATTTTATTAATATTGTCAAATCAAGATTCAAGAATATTGCTCTTTTCTGCGTCAACTCTGTGATGAGAGAAAGAAGTAAAAGAAAGTTTGTGCGCCAACTGACGTTGCTAAGATGCAATATTCTATTTTCAATTTCGTCGTAATATTTTCATTCTTCTTATTCCTTAGCTAATTTCGGAAGTGTCTTTTGCCAGAATTACGCAGGTTATATTGATCCCATCAAGCAAATCGATACAGCCTTAAATAGTTTGCTACTTTTAGACAAAGTTTCATAATATCTAAATAAACGGTTGTAGCTCAAAAATAACCTACTGAACAAATAAACTATATTGATGTGTCTATTTAATTATTGTAGGTATATAGCATAAAAAGACGATAACCTTCGGGGTATAACGAGGCAACTAAACTTTTGATATCTCTGTAGCCCCAAGGCAGGTACACGAATTAAAAAAAAGTGTAGTATAGGAAGATGCGACAGACTTTTAGTTTCAATAAAGGCATAAAACGAGATTCCTATCCGCGAGCGGGGCGTAGCTGCCCCAGCGTTGGCGTCGGCGGCGGCGGCGGCGGCATCTCAATTCCCAATATACGGCGCAGGAGAGACGCGCGCAAAGTTAAACTTAATAATACACTCGAAGACGCGAGCGCGAGACTGGAGCGGGCTTCGCGGTCTGCGATTTAAACAATGTTTGAGTAAGAAGTAAAAAGTTTTCCGGTTAGGGGTGCGCGGGCGCGCGCCTCGCTCTTCATGTTTCAATATCTATTTGAGCGGCTGCAATCTGCGAGAATGTTCGCCGGGTATTCGCGAAGGAGTTTCGCAATCAGATAGCCAACGATCTCGCGCAGGCAATATAACGATAAAAAAAAAGGCGGAAGAGGAGGAAGAGTGCGGCAAGCAATACGTGCGCCGGCGGGACGAGGCAGAAGGGAATTAGGAGCGGAAAGAAAACGGGCGAACACGCGCGCACGGAGCGAGGCTACCGCTGATTCGATTTCAATCGAATCCGAGCCCCCGAATTACTCTCCACCATACTACTCTCTTTCCCTCTCCCCCCACACTTCCCTCTTTCCCCCTCCCCCCCCCCTCTCTCTCGCTCGCTCGTTCGCTCCACCCCTTGTCGCGCTCTCGCCGAGGAAAATCCGACTTACCCTCCTCTTGCCTCTTGTTTTATACCTCGCTATAAAAGGGACGCACGCGCGCTAACCGCCAAGACAATCGTCTTTCCCTCTGTCTCATTAATATCAACTTTTTCCTCTCTCTCTTTTTTCCTCTCTCTCTCTCTCTCTCCCTCTCTCGCGGCCGACCGCGCATCCGCTTTTTTCCTATTGCTTCCTGCCTCTTATTGATTTGCGTACTTAAAACTTTATCTCATGTAATGGCCTCTGCGCTCTTTTATCGTTAAAGCTTTCTATTTCATTGTCTCTGCTCGCGCACCGCGTCCTTTGCTTACTTTTATGAAAGCTTTTCAAGAAAATATTCATTTATTTGGTAACCATCTACTATACCTATAACTATTACGAATAAATATTTTTTAATGAAAAAGAAAAATATTTTTCTGATTTTCTATTTTAAAATTCTGATTAAACCATACATATCTTTACATTATTTTCAAAACATGATTGCTGTGTATACCACTTTGAAGAAGTAATTTAAAATTTATAACAGAAATATATTAGATTTTGTAAAATGAATTCATCTCTATAACTTTTATAATATTATTTATTATAAAATTTCCATTTTTTATTACTATTCAAAATTTGGTGTCATACGGTGTTTAATCCGACTGACACTAACAACTGTTAATCTTTTTTCAAAGGAAGCTTTGACAGAAAAAGAAGAATTTTCCGAAAAAAAGGTAGAGATAGTCATTGGTGATATCATTATCCTTAATGTTTGACTTACTTTTCAGTATTACTAGTTTTAAGAAACGACTGTGATATCACTACAATTTATTTTCTGTCCGACTTACAAGCGCTGGTTGGCTACATTTGTATGGAAGTTGTTATTATTATGTTAAAAATGAAAATTTGTATTAGTCCGAAGATTTATATTGTTATATTGAAATGTGTTATTACTGTTTGTAAATTTATAATATTTGCAATAAATGACTATTACTATTACTATTACTATATGTACTTAATATAGAGTTAAAATTGCCATTTTAAAAATATCTATATTTAAATTTGTTTACTGGAGAATGTACTATTATCACGCATAGCAAAATAATGGCTATAAAATTCTCTTTAGGATTGTTCATATTTTTGATACTTAAAATGTCGTTGTTAAAAATCGAGAAATTGATATTACAAAATGAGAAATCGATATAAGGTAACTCGAGGTAATTCAGCCACTTCACTAATTCGGCCATTTTTCTTGTTCGCTATCTTCATTTATCCGAAAGCTTAAATATCCGATATCGCCAGCTTCCAAATATAAAAAATATACGTTTTGTATGGTTTTTAATTATTTAAAAATGATCACTACATTGGTATACAAGTTTCTATTATCAAATTTCAACGAGTTGGGCGACTTATAAAGTCAAAAAGCAAGTATTTCGTTTATAGTCGAAATATAAGCTAAAAATCCTAATTGAAAATGATACGGGCAGAAAGGTGAGATTTTTTCCTTGAAATTCGTATGGAAGTAATATTAAAAATAATTTTTGTATTTTGTAGAAGCAAAATAGTTTCGCGTTTATAATTTACCTAATTTGGCCAATCTGTTAAGAAGATGTGATCCAATAAATATGAGAAGGTGGGATTCATATATTACTTTCACAGTATAACTTTAAAAATATGATTTGTAATAATCAATTTCATTGATCAAAATGAATTTTTCGTTTAGCTTACGGAGACTCCCATATAGAATTCCAAAATCATTTTGTAGAATATATTATAATGAAAAATGAATTCCTTTATTCCCCTAATACTAAGAATTATTCATAGGAGTTAATAATTAAATACAGGTTTTACATATTTAAAAACATAAATCTTATTAATTTTTAAACATGTCAGCAAATTTGGCAAAAACGCACATTTTACGCTTTTGCAGTCAGCAAAGCGAATATCACATTTGGGGTGTTCCTAATTTTGTTTCTTGGTAGTATATTTCGTATACTTTATAGTCTTTTTTACAATTTTGTCCCAACGCATTTACAGAAGGAGAAAGCAAATACCGAATTACCCCAAGTTACCTTACAAGAAAATAACATTAATCTTGTAATAACTATAATAACTAATAGTACTTACACTTACACATAACAATTATAACGATTACGAATTACCATGATATTTTTCTAAAAGTTTCAGTATTACGTTACCGAGATATAATTTAAAAAAAATATATGTTTATAAGTTAATAAAAAGACATAGCTAATTCAAAATATCAACCCATAAAAAATAGGTAATTTATAGTTCACTATATAGTATACATTTCACTCAATTAATTTCAGTAACGCCATCAATGAAAACCCCATAAAAAGCGCATCAATAACTCACACACACGCACACCTACACCCGACCACGATAGATTCTTGCCGAACGTGACCCCTCAGTTTCAAAATCCAGAAATCCTATTGGCTAATTCCAATATAAGGTTAATAATTACACTCGAATTGACCAATGAGGTTATAGGATTTTAATGTACATACAGACATTAAAAGAAGTATTTCAACTCCAAACAAATTTTTAACTCCTCCAAGAAGAAGCAACAACAAAATAGAAACATTTCAGTAAAAAATAATAATCCATACACAAACAATACGTGCTTAAACAGTAATTAAAATCACATTTTTGTAAAGCCTGAAATCTTAACAGTGACATTAACAGGAAAATTATCTTGCGTGCAATATCGCAGAAAGCTCCAGAATGATCATATGACGACACGAAATTTTATTCGTGTATAATATACTTAATATCTGATATCTTTAGTAAAGAGAATGATTATATCGAAAATAGAAAAGGGAAATTTCCCGCGGGATATATATAAATGATCGTGTAAGGTATAAAACATATTTTGACCTGAAACTTTTGTAGAGATCGAATATTATAAAACTTATGAAATTAAGTATTCTCTTTATTTTGTATGATACGATGTATTTCTTTTTATAACAATATTATTTTGAATAATGGCTTTATGTATCAAAATGGTCATTGAAAATATTTTCAAAAAAGTTTAAAGTATCCTTAAAAACAAAGGAAATGAAATTTATTTAATCAAAATCGGTCAACTTTTTCTCGAACTATTTGATTTGTGCATGCACCCTCACACACATACACTCATGTCTCATACAGACAAAGAAAAATTTTATCAACAATGGCGGATTTTAATTACAAACAATAAAGCAATACCTATATCAAGAAAATTTTTGGTACGTAGAGAATACTTAATTTCATAAGTTTTATAATATTCGATCTCTACAAAAGTTTCAGGTCAAAATATGTTTTATACCTTACACGATCATTTATATATATCCCCACACACACAGAGTGTCACCTCTCTCTCTCTCTCTCTCTCTCTCTCTCTCTCTCTCTCTCTCTCTCTCTCTCTCTCTCTCTCTCTCTTATTAAATTCTTATTAAAATGTTAGCTATCACTATATCATCTACCCCTTAATTCTTTGACGAATTGTACTCGTTAATTTTTTATACCAGGCGATGTCTCTTCAAAATCACAATACAAAGTATTGTTCTTTTATTATTTATTTATTATCTGTGATAAAGATATAGAAGGATGTGTGAAAAAATATAAGCGACTTTAAGTTGTATAGCAGATCCGACTATCTCTGTCTCACTTGCGAATACGTTTCGAGGCTTCTTCATCGCTCCCTTCCCTTCGACAGATGAAACGCTTTGCTTGTAGAAGAAAAGGGCAGTCATTGTACTGACCACTTTAGCTCTGCAGCTACTTACATGTTACGGATAAAGCAAGTATTTTTCGTTGCCCCTTCACCGTCGCCGATATTTTTATGATTCCATTATTCCGCAGCAAATGGAGCATAAACAAATCGTAAGACTTTAGAAAATCTATCAAATCCTTCATTTTTCGCTACAGAAAAATCACTATTTATCTAATCACATCCCTTAATTTCTATATAGCAAGATTATTAAAGTTGATTCGGGGTCCTAACAGGAAGTTTCATGTTACATTAATAACAGCAAAAATTATTTGGGACAAATACTTGTGGTTTCTTGGAAATGCATACAGAAATAATTTTTACGAATGTCGCTATCAATTTTATGTTGATCATGAAAAACATATTATATCATATTTGACGCTCAAAATACAGACTAATTATTTGACATATTGATTATCAGTGTAACATTTCAAATTGTTATATATTATTAAGTATCGGGCGTACGAATTATAGACGTATCACAAAAATCTATTTTAAAATTTTTATTTAGCAAATATATATGCATTTTAATATTATCACTTTATTGTAAGACACTCGTGTAAAATACTAAAAATAATCAAAAATAAAATGATATTCATGATAGTAGATTACATAATATAATTAAATGATGAAATGAATAACTTAGTTTTCGAATATAAAAATACGGAGTTTCTAGATTCTATTTTCAAAATGTTAAAAATTATATTTCAGCTTTTCAGATACTTATACAAAAAACAATGCAAAATGTTGTGGCTTCTTATGATACGTATTCAGTTTCGCGGTAAACAATGTAATCTTAATACACAAAGAAATCCATATAGTTGTGAAATTATTCGAGATAACAGTCCTAATTGCCTACAATTAGATAAAACGAAAGTGTCGCTGAAGTGATTGAGTCAAATGTCAATAGTTCAAAGTTCAACCATCGCTTTATACTGCATTCTTCACAAATAGCAGATATGACAATATTTGTAATAATTGAAAACTTAAAAAATCACATTCTCTTGCATCGTCGTTGCAATACATTATTCGGCCGGTATTAACAGTATTTCTAATAAAAATTTCTACATGCAAGGCATAAAAAAGTTGATTATATGCATTGTATTGAATTATTATTTACAGCCCAAGAATGCATAGAGAACAAATACAACAAATCAATCGAGGCAAGTTAATTAAAAAGGCGAGTCTACCATCAGCGGGCAAAAACGATTTATTTGGTTTCCTTCGATATGTTTACAGCGTGCACGCGAGCAAAAAGTAGAGTAGAAAGATGAAACGGCGGCGGTGGCGCGTTGACAGAGTGCGAAAACACACGGAGGAAATTCCGCGAGAGCAAAAATGTGCAAAAAGGATGGCGATGAAGGGGAAAAGCCGAGCAAACGGCATAGCGGACATCCGTGCACGCGCGACATCATCCTATGACAGTTTTGTTTACACATGGCGAGAGTCGCGCGCGCGATGCGACAACCGACCCGCATATACATTTTTCTACATAAGAGAAATGCACGACATCAGGGAGACGACGTCGTTCTCTCGCTTTTTGCGTATCACGCGAAAGCAAGCGCACCAGCCATATACATCATAATTCTTATATATCGTATCGAGCGGCGCGTCGTCGCATCGTTATAGAGAGAAAAAGAGTGCATGCATCTTTGAAGGCGCACCTCGTCCTACGGGGCCCTCTTCGTTTATATTCCCCGGCGCGAGATAAAAAGACCAGTCGCTTCGCGAGAGAGTCTCGCTCTCTACTCGAAAAGCAAAGGCTGCTAAAAGCAGAACGGCAGCTCTTCTCACCTTTCCTCTGATGCGGAGCTCTCCTCTGCCGGCGCGCTGTGTCGCCTCCTCGTATACGACTGCAGCAGCGGGGGAGGGGGCGGGCTGCTCTCTCTCTCTCTTTCTCCTCTTGGAATCAATTCACACAACGCATGGGAAAAACACCAATCGAATTAACCGAACGGAACTTGCGGAGCTTGCAGCGCGACCGCGGAACTCACATCGCGAGTGCGCCAGCGCTTTCGCAGCCGCGGGCACAGATCGGCTCTGCTGCGCTTCGGCCGGAGAAGGGGAAAAGGAAAGGGAAAAGGAAAGGAAGAACGAAAAAGAGGGACGGTTAAAAGCGAAGACGTGGGCAAATTGCGCCGGGCGGCAAGTGGAAAGACACCGGGTCAGGCAAGACTGCGCGCACGACTACTACTGGCGCGGCGCGCGCACCGTTCCCGCTGTCGGCGCGAACGAATTTGGACGTCGCCGGCAGAGTTCGTCTCCTCTCTCCCTCACTCCCTAGGCACAGCTGTCCGTGGCGGTCGCACAGCGTTGGGCCAATAATAAGAGAAGCGGCGGCGAGTGCCGGGGTGGCGGCGGCGGCGGTCTCACGTTTCAGGCGCCGCCGTCTCGCTTCGTTTTCTCTCCCTCTCTCTCTCTCTCTCTCTCTCTCTCTCTCTCTCTCTCTCTGTATATCTGGCTGTAGCGGTGAGCTGCTGTACGCTCTCTCGTGGCGCGACGGGTCGCGGCGCCGAACGACGTAGCTTTCGAGCCGAGAGTCAGCGCGGAACTGAGCGGTGCGCGCGGCCACGCAGTTCGGGTCTCGCGCGCGCGCGCACACAGCGTAGAAGAGAGAGAGGGGAAGAGTGAGAGTGAACCCTCCCTGCAGGCCGAGCGGCGCCGAGCGCCACCGCGAGTACGGGCGATGCATTGTGTGTGGAAAGCTCGTTGGACAGGTGCTTGCGCCGATAGATTAGTCGTGATTCTTGCCTTTCCTGCGAAAATTCTTTCTATTAATAATGAAAACTCGATGTTTTCATTAACATCATCTTTATTTTAATATAAAAACAAAAGAGCACATTTCTAATGTCGGAATAAGGGTAATGTCATACAAAATGGTAATCCTCCAAAGGTATGTGCACTGAGAAACATTTTTAACAAAATTTGTTAAAAACCTAAGAAAAATTACTATTTTATATAGCAACGGTGGGATATGATGGAAATATAGGTGAAT
>JAPYZP010001290.1:0-17399 GCA_030522985.1 Torymus sinensis | reverse complement strand
ACATCTCGTGTTTGCCACCCTCGCCTTCGGCTCGGGTGTCAATTTACACGAGCTGTGGACTATCCAAATTTTTTCCTCCCTAGGTGCGTAATATACTATACCCCTCCTTGCTCGCGCGCGAGCAGTCGAGAGAGATAATGGCGTCACTTGAATCTTTGCACGGCGCGCGTCGAGCGACGAGGACCCGCCGTCATTCGCTCGCGGAGGCGCGCACGTGAATCACCGCCGCTGAGAACCGTCGCTCTCCGCTGCAGCGTCTCGCCTGTCCTGTCCTCATAAATATTGATAAGTGCGTGAACGTCAATTACTACGTTAGACCGCGTCTCTATCTCTCTTTGCGCCTACATATAGGTAGTATAGGAAATTTTCCAGGCGCGCAGTTCTCGATCGATTTTCCACGTAGTTCAACGGGCACAGTGTGACGGTCTGTATACTTCGTGAGTCGATGTCTTTTTTGTGATTCCTGGAAGCCCTTTTTGTGTCTCTTTGTGCCGTGTGCTCGAGGTAATCGAAAGCCGGATTAGATTTTTACGGCGAATAGAAAGTTAGAGTCGTCTGGGAAAATCGGAGTACCTAGCGAGGCGCGTTTGCTGATCGAGCGGTGACATGGCTCGTTTGATTATTGATTTTTGAATTGGTATGTGTGTGAGTGTGTGTGTGTGTGTGTGCGCGTCTCTGTATGTACAAAGGTACGAGAAAATTTTAACATACGTCAGCAGTTTTTCATCGATATTGCGGGAAAAAGTTATTGGTACCAGAGTGACATTCGATTGTGAACACGAGAAATAAACGTTGCGTCAATTACAAACGAAGAATATCTGCCGGTTATTAACGTTAATTTTCTAGTCGCTATTGGTGATGCGTGTCTAATTATAACATAGATATGATTCGTTGTAGCGTGTCAGATTTTTTGTAAAAGAGTATAAAAATTTTTTTTTATTGGTTAATTAGAACAACAATTTTTCGAAAACAGGTATTATAGTATGTAAATTGGAATGTAATTAAGTAAGCATTTGTAGAGCATTTAATCAAATGACTATAGCTTAAGCTGTTTGCGGCTGTAACTACTTGAAGCTCACTGCTCTTTACTCATTCAGACTGACTCTCTGTCAGGAATATTTAAATTAAACTAATTATAAACATAATTAAGGCATAAATATTAAAAAGCAATTGATATATCTTTCAGGCTATAGGTAAAAAGATGTCATCGAAAAAGTCCAGTAAAGGAGGTTTTCCATGGAAAACCGGATGCTTTTTCTTACTATTAATAATTGGTGCAATTGTTGCTTATGATACTCACAAACATGGATCCTTTGAAGGTATTATTGTAGTGTAGTATTAATATAATATCCATAAAGAATAAATACTAATGTATCTTTAATGCAATTATTTAGCAACAAGTACAGGAAAGTTCATGAGGGACAGTGGAATTACTGCTTTCACACAGAAATCTTGGATATCCACCAAATTGTACACTGGAAAGGGCCTGGAATATCTTGAGGCTACTTCTCCAGAATATTACAAAGCTGTTGTTGATTTTTCCACACCCTATGTCAAACTCGGAGGAGACTTTTATATCGTTGTAAGGAATTTGTCCATAAAAGTATTTGACAATGTTTCCAATTATGTGACAACAACAAAGCCAGTGGTTATGGCAACGGTAAGAATTAGTAGAAATATGTCTATTAGAAAATAGCAAAGTATCTGCTATAAATATTTACGATAATATATTTTTTTTAGAGAAGATTAACTAAATAATGTTATAATTTTAGGTTGAACATTATGTTCCGGGATTATCGGATTCTGTACAAAGGAATTCTGTAAAAGGATTGGAAGCCGTTAAAACTTACTCAGCGTTGATCGCAGAACAAGTAATTGAAAATTCTGTCAAGGCATCAAAATGGTTGAAAACAAATGTCTTTGTGTTAGTATTTGAAAATTGTTAATACAATTTATAAGTATAAATATTAAGATTTTCTCTTTAAAGGTGTAAAATAATGTATTCTTTTTCTTTTCTTTTATAATTTATGTTCAAAAAAAGTATCTTGTTATTAAAAGTAAAATTTATTGTGTTAATAATTTAATATTATTTTACAGTGGCAAATTGAGTCCAGAAAGCTTACAAAACTATGCCAGCCAAGCAATCAACACGACACACACTTTTGCCAGCCAGACGTATGATTGGGTGTATGAAAAGGTGCAAACACTTTCCAAAGTCGAATGAGAGGGAAACTTGAATATCGTAATTAACAATTCCAATGGCAACAGAACTCCTTCACATCTATGCATTAATTTGTTAGAACACAGGAGTTATTGGTTGCATATTTTTGACGGTCATGACTACAACGGCCATTGAACCTGTGATATTAAAAAAAAGATGTATCTTGTATCTCTGATACATATTGCAATAGTATCTGAAAAAATTTTAGTTACTAAACTATTAATTTTATGATAACAGATACAAAATGGCAAGACATTTTTAAAATTGGACATCTCGGTATGACTGTTACAGGAATAATGTATGATAGAAACTCTCTTCGACTCTTTTTTTTGTATTATCATGGATGTATTTCTTTATAAATCAATTAAAAGAAATGTAAAATAAATAATTCTTTTTGTATAAAAAAATCTTAAAAATGTGTAATTATTTTAGTGTAAAGAAAGTAAAAACTTAATAAATAACTTAACAAGATAGGTAAGTTAAAAATTACAAAATGATGTTAAATTACGTATTATTACTAGTAATAAAAATAAAAATAGTAATAATAATAATAGTGTTGATTACCGATGTATGACAATAAAACTGAAATAACAAGAATATATTAGGAAATTACATCGAAAGAGATCCTTCAAGTATATTGAGGCTTACAATTCACGTCGGCACGACTTGTCGCATGCGATG
Organism: Torymus sinensis; assembly: GCA_030522985.1. Lineage (NCBI taxonomy): Eukaryota > Metazoa > Arthropoda > Insecta > Hymenoptera > Torymidae > Torymus > Torymus sinensis. The sequence continues at coordinate 14,497 of JAPYZP010001290.1, read as the reverse complement.
ATGTATAAATCATCTAGTTGCAAAAGCACTTTTATGAAGTCAATACTTTATGTTCTGTATCACTTTCAGTGTAAATTCAGTTTGTATAATGCACATTTGTTTGTATACAGTAAGATGCACTTTTCATTGTACAGAGGTCTGCTTTGGAATTGTGTAAATGCAGATTACAATTCGTATGGAAAAAAGAGTTTCATAGTGTTTTTGTATATTTGATTACAAAGATATTCTTCTTCTTCATCTCTAACACTTGCTAATACTTCCAGTATTTGACTAAAACATTCAAATGTATAAATATTACACGAAAATATAAAAATCAGAAAATCAAGTTTTATAAGAAAAATGAATAGAATTTTTAAGTTTCTTACACTATATTACAAGGCTCATTCCGACCCTTGACCAATTTATCAGACTGCCATTTTTCTTTCTTCACTGAAGGAAATTGTGTTACTATATCTTTGGCTGAGGCATGTGTTGGTCTAACTTCGCACCATGGACAATCTGTTTCAATAACAAGCCTGTCTGAAGGTATTGTCGTCACAACAAAAAGGTTTTCTTCAGTCTTAAGAGAGCTGAAAAAGAAAATATTAATATAAAATATAATAGTAAAACCATTAAAAAAAAATAAACTAAAATTCTAAAAATAAAATTTGATTCTATACTTTATTGATTTTTTTTTAGTTTTATTTAACTGTGGAAATTGAATGTAGCAAAAATAATTTTGTTAATAATTATCAGATGTATTAAAATCTTAGAAAAATGAAGCAACAGTAATATTCACAATAATTATTTTAAATAATCTAGTATTCTAAAATTTATACAATTTGCTTTATACATTAATCACTCTTAATGGATTAAACATTAACAATCTACCAGACTTAAACTTTATAATGTTGCTACAATGATCTTCACAATGAAAATAAATATCTTAAGACTCAGTATAAGTATTATTTTACAAATTTTATTGTAGCTATTGTATTTATTCCAATGAAAATAATTATTAGTACTTTTGTATAAAAAAATTAACAAATATATTTTTTTGTTTATTACTAACCATCCATTGATTCCAATATAAAGTCCCAATTGTAACATACTATAGGCATCTTCGGTATTACCGTCAAAAGAATGAACAACACCAGCTGTTAACCTGTCTTTGTGTTCTCTAAGTATCCGCACAAAATCTTCTGCTGCATTCCTACAATGCAAGAACATAGGAAGTTTGAGTGTAGAACACAAAGATAATTGCATTTCAAAATATTTCTTTTGTGTTTCTTTGGAACAAAACTGCAGTCTGTCATAATCAAGACCCATCTCTCCTATGGCTATAATTTTGTTTTTGTTTTCAAGAGCAAGCTGACATAGAGCATCTAAATATGCTTCTGGATCTCCTGATTCTTCAAACTCATTACATCTTGTTGGATGGCAACCCACCGTAGAAAATAATCTGTCTGCAAAGGAAAGTATAAAAAAAATTAATAAATTAATGCAATTAATGCAAATCAATAACTTTCTGTAAATGATTTTCTTTTTAAATCGATATTATGATACCAACCATCAGTTTTTGCTATTTCTAAGGCCTTTTTACTTTCCTCTAAATTACCAGCAGTGATGATGATTTTTGACAGGTTGTTATTCCAGCTGCGCTCCAAAACTTTCTCCAGGTCTGGCTGATGCTTTTGAGTTCCATTGTAAATGCCTTGGTACATGGGATCCGTTAAATTAGCACCAATGTCTAGAACAAGAACATCATGAAAATTCTCAAGTGTCAGTCCACTGTACTTTGAGGAAGCACACCAAAAATTAGACACAACATATAGGCTCCCTGAGGCTTAACCTCGAAGCGCCAAGCGTCCGTGGGCTTTTAATTCCAGGTAAACAAGCCGCTTGGGAGCCGCGTAAAACAATAGTTACTTGCGTGTTTTACCTATAAATTTCCGCAAATTAATCATTGTCCTTCTTATCATAAAAATTGTGTCACGATTGGACAGTCTTTGGAGGGGCCTACGACGATCGCCAGGGCGTCGCAGATAAGGTTAGCAGGTGTCCGTGTTCAATCAACTATATACTTATGCTATGATTATACGCTTTAACGCTATGTGCTGCGTCTTGAGTACCGAGTCTTGGCGACTCAAAAACTCAGCACTGCACACTGTGCTCGGCTCGTTCGACCGGCAGTGCCGGCGGGAAGCGAGGTCCGCGTTTGACTGAAGCCTCAAGCTCAAGTCGCCCCTCGAAACGACGATAATATGATGGCATCACACTGCCGCGCGTCTGCTATATAGGTGTGTGTGTGTGTATATATATATATATCCAATACCCATATGAACAATATATAGGTACTCTCGACTCTCGTGCGTGTAGTTATTTCCTCGACGACGACTGTGCGCAGGTGGGATACGATATCGGTGTTGAGCAGCTTAAAACTCCATTACTTACTTACCATTAATTAATATTAGTTACCTATATATTTTTTTTATTTTTTTTTGCAATTTCAAAACGTTTGGATGTTTTTATGTGTAATGCTCTTGGGTATTTTCACAGTCCAGTGCATTTTTCACTTGAGCAAGCATTTGAATAAAATTAATTTTATCGCAACGTGCATCGAGGTGCTGTGCTTAAAATAATTCTAAACTTTTCTAGAAATATAGAACATAAAAAATTTTATAACTTATATTAGTACATTATTAAAAAATAAAATCTGTGACGGGACTCCCAGGTGCAAATATTTTTATTAATAAATATTATTATATTTTTAAAGCAAATCGTTCAGAAATTTTTTATAAACCTTAAATATAAATTTTAATTTCAAACTGTTTGTTGCTATTTTTAATGTAGTGAATAAAAATTTGAAAATGCCTTGAAATTTTTCATTATTTAATTTATTTTATTAGTTTTTGTGTGCAACTAATATTATTTAATTTCATAAAATATAATTGCTTCAATAACATTTTCACTTTTAAAAATGTCATTGGGTGGTTTGTTCATACTACATAAAGTTTTAAGAAAATTTTTTATTTTTTTATATTATGCAAGTAATTATTAAAGTACGTATATGTATATCACTTCAACTTTTTATACAAAAATTCTTATTTCATATTTTTTTATTACAAAGTTAAGAATGTTTTTATAAAGCTCATAACACATAAATGCTGGTACTTAAATAAAATGTAACAATGTGATTTATCACTGCAAACTTGACATCGAACATCATAGTTCTTCTGTTTTTTAAAAACAGTTCTTTACGTGTCATTAGACCTTGCATTCAAACAAGGTATTAAATATAAAAAGTCTCTTCACTGCAATGATTTGATAATGTTGTTAATTTTTTCCACACACTCTTCTTTCTTTTTAGCAATGGCTGATTCAGCTTCAACAAATTGTTGTCGATTGATTTTACCAGGCACCAATTTGTCCACATATAACACTTGTTGTTGGTTGTACAGCTCTTTCAGAGTTCTATCATGCTTTTGAAGCTCTTGTATTCTATCATACACATCTCCGGATTCTCCTTTTAATTTCTGAGCTGTTGTAAATTAAAAATAATAGAATTAAAACAAATTATTATAAAATAAATAATTTTTTGATCACAAATAATAAATATCTTACCTAACTCTGCAACAGCAGCAGTGGCATTTTTATATAATTGGTTGACACTTTTTACTGCTGTCAAATAAACATTAACATCCTTATTTGATTTTAAGTTTGTTAGTAAATCATCTAGTTCATTGTAAGATGAAACTCTGCGATCTTGAAAAGCCAAAATTGTCTCACAGTGTCCAGCAACTCGTAACTTACTTTCTGAAGCTTCATCTTTATCAATGGAAAAATCTAGGCGTACATAAAGAATAACAAGCAGAAACAAAAGATAAAGTGCACCAGCAACCAAAAATGGCTCCTGTAACATTAAAAGCTTTGGGAATGTATATTTCAGCTTAAAGTTTTGAATATGGTTCTCCACCAAATTTTTCTTAGTCACAGATATAACAGGACGTCCAACAGTATCTAAGTAAGTATAGTGCTGAGAAGCTGGCAATTGTTTAGCCTCATATGGGAGGTCGAAATTCATCTTGTTACTTCCTTCTGGCAAAATTATTTTAACAACCATTTCATCGATAACCATGTCGTCAAATATGTGGTCTATTAACCTCATATTTAAAATAAACTCATCTCCAGAGTTGTAAAGATATTCATAACTAGGTACATTGTACCCAATTGTGTATTTAGTCTTCCATCCACCGAAAAGTGGGAAACGTGGTCTCAAATTCAATTCAACTGAATCTTTTTTTATCCTAGTATGAGAGGTAGAAATATTTCCAATTTCATCCCTATAATAGATATCTGATGCTGCTGCTGGCAAAACTGTATCAAAGCTTTGAACACTTGGCTGTCCAGATTTAGATTCCCTGGCATATTCGTACCTTGAAAATGAGCCTGCAAAATAAAATGTTACTCATTTTATATATCTTATATTTATAAGTGCATACTCAAAATAATAGTGTTCTGTTATTTAATTAAAAATAAATATTAAAGTTATTGCAAACCTTTTAATAATGCTCCAGTGTGCAATAAATCAATAGTTTCTTCTATAGCAATATTGCCCCAGTGCGATATCTCAATGACCCTTTCAAGTCTTGTCACAGTCAAAAATTTATTATTGTTTTCGAAATGCACATTCAAGTCTTCTTGTGAAAAGGGTGATTTCTTTTCAAAAGGGCCATAAGTAATAGTAGAGTCACTTTGTGTTACCGGCTTAGTTTTAGTGTAACTCTCAACATTCCTTGAAGGAAGCAGAACATTTGTAGTCTGTTTGGTAACAGAATAAGGTGAGAACATGTAAAGATTTCCAGTATATTTAACTAGCTGCTTTTCTTTCTGCAGAATTTCCTTAGGATGGGGAGCTAACTCATGCGTCAAAATGACTTCTACTTCAACGGGAACTGAACGCTCTGGCTGCAGTGGATCTCTCAATTCAATCTGATAAAACAGCGTATCAGGATGTGCATTGCTCAGTTCTATATCTCCTAGCTTGTTAACTTTGAGTTCTGGTCTGCCATGCTCTCGCAGTAAAGCAGAAATGTAACTCAAATGATCGTGTTGCCCTGCATCTAATGCAAAGATAAAGTTGCGTACTGGGCTCTTGCCAGTATTTTCGATTATCAATTTGTTGGTGATCTTGGTTATTTGTGAATGCAAATCAATGGTTCTGTCGGCGTTCTTAATATTCAAACTAGAGTTGATGATACTGCAGGAGGCCAGGCTGCAAGCGAGCAGCAAAAGAAGGCCCGCTCTTGTGATCAAAGTCCTCGGAGTTCGAGACCCCATGGTTCTTATCTAATGTATCTCTAGTATTCTCTAAGTTTTACCCGTAGTTCTTGAGGTCGTAATTGAAGTTTTTTGTCGTCGGTTTCTTAGATGAGAGTCGGCATCGGCTCGGCGGCGTTTCTCCTAGCCACCATTACCACCACTCACCTCTCAGAAGCATGGACGTGGCGCGATGGACGTGGCCCCGGCAATATCGGTTTTGTGTCGCTAGTGTTGTGCACGGCTCTCTCTCTCTCTCTCGTATAGTATATATAGTACCTATAAGTATACCACGTGAGCAAAATAAAATATGAAAAATACACGGAAAAAAAGGTTTATAACGATTCGCAAAGTTACTTGAAGGGCAACTCCAAAATGAGCGATATTAATTCTCGATAGGTACTTTCCCTTATTTTAAAATAATTTCCTTACATTTCCCAGGCGAAAATGATCTTCTATAATAAATGTTTTAAAAAGTTTATAATTAATATTACCAAATTATAAGGTCAGGATTTGAGACTTTTATAAAAGTTTCAAACTGTTATAAATAGTTATAAATAGTTATTTACTTTTATAAGTTTTTTGGATCATTGTAAAAATTTGAATCTTTGATCAGTAAAAAAAGTTTTACTAATTTGTATACTAATTGAAATTAATAATTATTTGTATTTTGGAATATCGATATTCCTTACAAAAAGTGAATAATTAATAAACTTTTTAAATTTATCAATAACTATTATTATTAAATCAGAAACGTTTATAACAGATAATAAATTTTTACAGATTGATTGTATGATTATCCGCCGCGGCTTGAAAAGTAAATACAAAGTTTATTATTATATAAACGGCGAATAAGTATCACTAAAATTAATTAATAACATGAACATTTTGATTATAGTTTATCGAATTCGATTTTTTCGAAAAAAGTAAAATATGAAACTTATAATTATAGGTATATGATCATAATATTGCGTTTATCAAAATTATTATTTAAGGAGGCGGAAATAAAACTTTAAAAAGTTTATAACTGTTAATAACTGTTTGTAAATTAGGTAGGATTTGAGAATATATATACATACATACATATATAGTGTCTCAAATCCTACACACAAATATTTTTATTAAATTAGTTCTGTATTACTATAAATAAATATCAAAAAATTTAAAGACTATATTTATTGAACATATAATTTTAACTTAAATATACTTTATATATATATATATATATATATATATAACCTATATATAATATAAATATACTAATAACAATTTACATAATTTGTCTATCGCCCACTCGCGAGTCGCGCCTCGCCGAATAATCGGCTTTAGTACTTATAACCTCAAAAATACAATGCATATAGAGATGTATGTACCTGCACGTCAGTGTGCATATAAATGTTGATTTATTATTGTAAATACTTTATAACATGTCATGTGAATAGCAAAAGGGCATTCATTGCTCAGCGAGTTATCATCAAGACTAATAATTCAAAGATAAATTAAAAATAAACGACAATGTTACCTTACGAAATTTTGATAGGTCTCAGAGGGACCATGTGCACTTGGTAAGTTTTTACGCATTTTATATAAATTACTTTAATGAAAATTTTATATTGTTTGTTTTCTTTAAGCGCACGTGGGCTTATCAGCAAGCAAAATGTGTTGATACAAACCAATGTTAAACTACAAAAACATTGCTACCAGTTTTCTACAGTTGCTCCGATAAATAAATCCAGTTTACAAGTCATACATCAAAATGTAAATATAAACAATAATAGGAGGTTCCACAGCCAACTTTCAGCTAATTGTCAAGCATCTCCAAAAGACACAAAATCAACAGAAAGTGAGAGTTTAAAAGAGGTATTGTTATTTTAGGTTTTCTTTATTATAAAATTATGTACAATTGGTGATTGTTGTTTATGTTTTTGTTATTACTAATCATATTTATTTTCCAGTTAGTAGAAAATCATATTAATTTAAATTCAAACATGAAAAAGCCAAAACAAAATGCAGAAGAAAGGAAAATTGAACTAAGTGGAAATGTTTTTAAAAAAATTCCAGAACCAGTAAGAAAATGGTTGACCTCAGCAACCGAAAAAGCACCGAGTAGAGGTAAATTTAATATACATGCTAATTAAATTTGAAAATATTCTTTTAAATTCTACTATATAATTGCACACATTAATTATCATGTTCAATTTAAAAAAAAAACTTTTCTTACATTTACAATGTATTTTAATTAGTAATCAACATATGAATTATATTTTTGAATCACAGCAATAATATTTTCAATTAAATCATTTATCCATTGATTTCATACAATTCATTATTTATGTTTTATTTTGATATATTATAATTTTAAATTTATATATGAAGTTAAATTTATATAATTTTTCAGATATAGAAAGAATGTTTCCAGAATCAAAGACATTTCTTCATAATTTATTTGCTATTGTTGCAAATGAAACAAAATCTCCACATTGTCTTTCTTCGAATTGTAAACATGTACAGGAAAAGAAAAAAGTTGCCTGGTCCTATACCTATAATATTACATGGCCTGAGCATATGTCATTTACATCTGTTGGTAATTCGAAAGCATCTGCTTCAATGTCAGCTGCTTTAAAATGTTTATATTGGTTACATTTGAATGATAGAATTAGAAACCGACAGCCTGTTATGTATCAAAAAAATGAAGCCCAATCATTGTTGAATTCACCAACTGAATTAAAAATAAATAATGATATTTTAAATAAAATAGATAATTTTTTAAATGAATATAAAGAAGTAAGTATGCTTATATTTATTGCTATATATTTTTTAATAATATACATTTTTTTTCTTATAATATTAGAAAATAGACAAAGCAGTATTGGCAGGTGACAGTCAAGATGTCTCAAATGTACAGACCAATAATATGCATGAAAGACATCCAATTTCTAAATTACAAGTTAATGTTGCTTCACGAAATGAAACTCTGAAAGAACACTTTGAAAACAAGATAAATAATACAAATCCAGAACTTCCAATATTTGAATTTAGGTAAATTTCATTGTCTGTATTATCACTTTATTGCATATTTATTATTAAATTAATACCTATAATACAAAATATTAATTAAACAGTAATTAATATCTCTATATAATATTTTTATCTGATTGAAAAATTATGTAAATTTTCTAAGGTCTCAGATATTAAAAGAACTTGATGAAAATCAAGCTTTAGTGATAAAAGGTGATACAGGTTGTGGTAAAACTACACAAGTCCCACAGTTTATAATGGATCATTTTGCATCTAGAGGTAAAGGTTCTGATTGCAGTATGATTGTTACTCAACCACGTAGAATATCAGCAATCTCTTTAGCGGAACGTATTGCTTATGAGAGGGGAGAAAAACTAGGAGATGTTGTTGGCTATCAAGTACGGTTACAGCAATATTTACCTAAGCAAAATGGTGCTATCCTTTTCTGTACCACGGGTGTGTTACTAAAAAAGTTACAAAGTAATCTTGCATTGGTGGGTTGTTCACATGTTATTATTGATGAAGCTCATGAGAGAAGTGTACAGACTGATATGCTATTAGTTTTACTAAGGCGAGCAATGCAAAAAAATCCTTCCCTCAAAGTTATTGTTATGTCTGCAACAATAAATGCTGATTTATTTCAAGAATATTTGGGTTGTAATGCAGTGGAAGTACCAGGAAGATTATTCCCGGTAAAAATGAATTTTTTGGAAGATATATATAAACTTGGTATTTTAAAGAATAAAATAGTTTCAAAGTCTGAAGAAGAAGAAGAAGGACCCATTATTGATTGTGATCAAATAACTGATTTGATACGTTATATATCTGGTAAGAAGCCACCTGGAGCTATATTGTGTTTCTTACCAGGTTGGGGTCATATACAACGAGTACAACTTAATTTGGAACAATATTCTCATTCAAAATTGAATATTATACCATTACACTCAAAAATACCATACATAACGCAAAGTACAATTTTCAAACCTTCAGTGGATGGTGTAAGAAAAGTTATTTTAGCTACAGATATAGCTGAGACTGGTATCACTGTACCAGATGTTGTTTATGTCATTGATTCAGCTTGCCATAAAGAAGTCAGGTGGCATGAAAGTAGAGGTTTATCTTCTATAAATGTTCATTGGATATCAAAAGCAAATCTAAACCAAAGGTATGTTTTTTATGAGCTTTTTAAAATTAGTTTGTATTAAAACGTGATTACTAATCTGCAATGACTTGGTTTAATAGAAAAGGAAGAGCAGGAAGAGTTCAACCTGGTGAAAGTTACCATTTTATGTCAAAACAGCAATATGAAACCTTGGATCCATATCCTCTTCCAGAAGTTCTTCGCGTTTCACTGGAGCAAATAGTACTTGACGGCAAAACTTACAGTAACGAAAAAGCCGAAAACTTTCTCGGCAGTATGCCACAACCACCGAGGAGAACCGCTGTACAAAAAGCTGTTGGTGATTTACAAATTTTAGGAGCTCTAGATAATGATCAAAATCTTACGCCATTGGGAAAACGAATAGCCTTATTTAGTATTCATCCGAGATTAAGTAAAGCTATGGTATACTCCGTAATTTTTCAGTAAGTATATAATTTGAGTGAATGAATTTTTCTTAGATCTATATAAATATATTTGACGGGCTGCGTGGAAAAACGGTATAACTATTATGGGATTTCCATAATAGTTATACCGTTATCGGGTATTTGTTATTTGATAATGGTTTATTAAATAAACAATAGGCGTCAAACGAATAGTTCGAGAATTTTTTATTTCCTTTTCTGCATTACAAAATGCATGTAGGTAAAAACAAATTATTTATTACAATGTTTTGAGAGATATTAAGCTATAATCTAAGACTTTTTATTCGATTCTGAAGTTGTTAATAAGAACTTTTGACTCATGTATTTTTTCGAGTAAAAGTTCAAAAAAAGTTCGATCTTGGTAGCATGAACCTTGTGAGCTTATACATTTTTTTTTTTTAGTTTTTGAACCCTTTTAGTTCGCTAAATTAATGTATTCGTTAGAAAATGTATTTTTAATACCCTATTTTATCATTTACACTAATTTACACTATTAAGTATATTTAAGTTTATTAAAAAAAAAAAAAAAAAATTAATTTTCTATTAAAATATGTAAAAATATTGTACAATTTTGAGATATTACTAATAATTTCAGAACTAATAACTCCAAAAATAGATCACTCATTATCATCAATCACTTTGATTTTTAATTTTAACGATATTTTCGTCTACATTATATAAGTACTATTTTATTATATTAATATGATTTAAATTAAAAAGACTCATGACTTCAATCTTAAAAAGTCAAAGCATATTTACTGAAAAACAAATACTTAGTAGTTGGTAGTGTTATCTATGAAAATGCATATGAATACAAAAAGAGATGTTTTATTGATCGAGCCAAGCAAGCGTTATCAAGTATAACTTGCAAACGATATTTTTTATTTTTTTTTTTAACAATTGCGTCATTTAATTCTTGTATAATTTAAAAAAAAAATTATCCGGTAAATATGCAATAATTTAAGTAAATTATTCAAATTTTATTTTTAGTTATTAGTATTAATTATAAAATAAATTTATACATTTTCAGACACAATACAATACATTTACGCAAGTTAATATGATTTGAATAATTATTACAGATGCTTGAGCCCCGTGACGACAATAGCGGCCGCCCTGTCTATGGACTCGGAATTATTTTACGGAGTTTTGGATAACAAGAGTCGTATAAGAGAAACGAAGAGGATGTTTCATCCCACGAGTGATCATATCGCCATAGCTTGGATTTACTCGCAATGGGAGAGTTACATAAAGAAAGGACGGCAGGATGCGTACATGTTCTGCCGTAATAATAGCGTGCACGCCGACAGGATAAATATCTTACAAAGTCAGTTTAAATACAATTAATTTATTTTAATCGACGCAGTATATTTTACTCTATTAGAGTCTACGTAATAATTTAGTAAAACGCAGTCATACAGTATAAAAATAATATTTACAGAGGTACAAAGTTGGCGCGTAACATCAGTTTCTAATGTTATTAAGTGTATGCTTATAAATGTATATATTGATTAAGTACGTTTTCTAATCTTTTGATAATACAATGTCGTAGTCGTTTACATAACTTTTTTTATTTCGTATAAAAGGATATAATATTCACAAAATAATACTTTGTTCAAAACAACAGATTTAGCATTATTAAAATGATGATATAAATAATGGAGTGTGCACTGACATAACTTATTATTATATAGAACTGATGTTATTAATTAATTGCTATAAAAATATAAAATGTTACTGTATTAAACAATATATTACCATTTAATTATTTACATTATATAATTTTTATGATTAGAATATTTAACTACTTTATGAAAACTTCAAAATTAGTTAGATCTACAAAAATGTTGCCATTAATTTAATTTATCGTCTATATTATTTTAGAAATACGCGAGCAGAATTTGGATCATCTCAGAGAGACAGGACTCATAGAGAATGGAAGAGATGGAATAAGCTTGCACTGTCAAGAGAATGAATATGCCGTCTTAGATGAGCTTTCGCGCGGTGTTTTGCTTGCCGGTATGGATCAAATACTGAAGCACCGTGAATTTGAAGTTAGAAAAGGCCGTTTGACGAAGTCTGGTACTTCGATGGTTACTGAGTAAGTGAACAGCTGCTACTTGATAATACTGAGTTAGGTCGTGTCTACTAAACACTTAATAAAAAGCGTTTAAGGATTTCTTTTAGTTTTTGTTTAGCAAGACCTACAATATTTGATTAACAAAATAATATCTTTTAACGAAAAATAAGGACAGCTAAACGTTTTCGAGTTTCAAGAATAAATAAATAATACGATGTTAGCAAACAAATTCTATAACCACTTAAAAGTTATTATATTCTGTGCAAAATGTATTCTAACTAGGAAAAAATACGTAGGGGAGAAACGGCTTGGTTGGGCGGCGGTTTGGATGGCGCACCTTATTATTAGAATTATTATTCATATTTTCGGCATGCAAGCTAGTTTAGCTTAATTAAAAATACAAAATTAATCGATACACACAAAACCATTAATATTGGAACCTATTCTTATAAGATATTAAGAAAAGAATTTTTGAGTCACTTTTCATGCGGTGAAGCCACCTTAAAGTACTAAATATATTTACAAATTGAATTTTACAATAATATATATAGTTTATATATAAACTAAATATTACATATTATATATAATATGTAATATTTAGCTCATTCAAGGAAGAAACTATAGGAAACATTAGTTTGCGCAAGGGATGTTTGCAAATGCCATGCTGAAAAAAAGGTTTTCAGTTTGATACAGTAGATGTTTTGCTAGCTTGACGTACAATTCATTTTATGTTATAACTATTTCTTTATTTAAATAATCAACGATAAAGGTTAGGTGCGCCTATCATGCTGCTTCTCCCCTATATTAATTTTGTGAAATGTTCAATAATCATCAATAGAATAATATGTATTCTTTACCATTTTTTGTTGTGCAGAGATGGAGCCAAAGCCCAACTCACACCTGAATGTGTCAATTACAAACAAAAGCAATGGGCGAGTCCTTTCTTAGTCTATTACCAAAAAACTCATCACCATGAAAGGCGAACGACTCTAATACGCGAAAGTAGTATGATTTCGCCTGTAACTCTTTTGTTATTTAGTCAAGGACGAGTTACTGGAACTGTGGTAAAATGATTTTTCTACTTTTAAAACGAATTAGAACAATAGATTTTTTTTATCGCCGCTTACTTAACTATTATAAAATATATGTTTTATTACTAAAATTTGCGTTTTTCATTTGCATAGCACAAAGATGAAAATCAGAATGAAGAAAAAGTTCTATTACAAATAGACGGAAAGAGAAATGTAAATTTAATTTGCGACGTAAAGTAAGTATTATTTTTTTTTTTAAATATCACTTAGTGTTATATTATAAGAGTATATACTGAATGATTTTTTATTGCAGTACTGCTAAGACTATCTTAAGGTTTCGAGATGTAATGTGGTCAGTTGCGAGATATTACGTTGAAAATAATCTAAATAACGAGTTAACGCATTCACAAGAATCATTAAATAATACTATTTCGATGTATAAAGAAAAAATGATGATTGTATTAGCAAATTTGTTAAATTCGGCATCTAACAACATAGATTCTACAGATGCAAATACGCGATCGTTAAAGTCTTTTGATGACGAATACTAACAATACTATTTTGTAAGTACGTTTTGTAAATATATTTTACGTTAAAAAATATTGTCTTTTATTATTTATCCTTGATATTATATTTACTATATGTAACAAAATTATGTAAACAAGATATTATTTAATCTCGATCCCATTTTTTTCGTCAAGGTAAAATAGGTCAATAGCAGAATTGAAGTTTTTAGTACCATTAAGGTGATGTGGAACCCTAATTTTTAATATTTTTTAAATCAACATTCAAACATTTATTTGGAAAAAGACGGACGTCAAGCACTCCGTATACACGTAAACACTATATTCAGAAATTTTTTTGAGTGATTTTATTAGCATTTTCGTTAGCTATGCTCGTTTTAAAAGTAGGTCCATTGCAGAGTCCTACTTACCGACAGTACGGTTTTTATTTAATTAAATAAATTCTCATCATTTTTTTGGAAAATGACGAACGTCAAGCGCTCCGTATATGTAAATATTATACTCAATTTTTTATTTTAGCAATTCTATTATTATTTGCAAAAGATATAGACATTCTAAAATTATGTCGGTAAGCACATGACCTTAAATGATAATATTTTGTGATATTAAATAATAATGTTTGCTCGATGACAATAATTGGTATACTAACAACATATATACAGATATCGAAAGAAAGAATAAAATTAATGTTATAATTACTGAAAGTCGCAAAAGGTACACAAAGTCTACCGTGAAAGTCCATGATAATTTAGGCATGCTATTAACTTGTTATTGCCTTGGCAAAAACAGGAGAGACGTTATTTTACCCTTTATTTGCACAATGCCCGTTAAGAGTTTACAAAATCATTAAAGATTTTATGAAATATGATAATGCAAAAAATTAAAATTTTAATAGATACATTATAATTTATTTCCGAGTAGAAGGAAATATTATAATACAATACCCGTAATTACCCATCTTG
>JAPYZP010001289.1:0-17410 GCA_030522985.1 Torymus sinensis | reverse complement strand
GTTCAGCGTACTTTATGACTAATTAATTATACTCACAGTAGTGCGATCAATTCTCTTTGAGAAAGCATTCTGCTAAAGCAGTTAGCAGCGGTTTTTTTTACTTTCTATTGAAGTAAAACAAGCTTACCAGAATAATTTAAAAAGCACATTACACATACGGTAAGAAGCATTTTATTATACAGTTTTGTATAGCCAAGACTTGTACCCTATCCTGAAAGAGAAACGTCTAAAATGACTTTGACGTCACGAAGTTGGCACTTCATTCTTAACATTTTTCATGCTTTCTAAGCTTAAAAGAGGATTATTTCATGAAAAGCTACTTTCCTCTATTTCTCTTCCTAATAGAACAATGTATTTTGGGATTATATTCATTAAGGCCATCAAGCAACAATAATTGTGCGTAATTGATACTTTACCGGAACATTCATGTTTCCACGTTTACTCTTACAATATTAATTTACATGCCAATCCTTTATATACTTATAAATACATTCCAGCATAAATAAATTTATCTCCTTTTCCTTTCATCGAAACTAACAAAAGAAATCAATAAACAATTTTAAAATAAACCATATACTTTTAAAATAATTCCATTATACAGCCGAACGTAATCAAAATCATTTCCGTTCCACCGCGATCACATTTAATCAATCCCATTTTTACCGCCACGTAATCCCCACCCCAATATAACTCTCCCTCTCTCTCAATAGCGTCACCCCGCGCGAGTATTAATTAAGTGCGTCGTCATAACGCACTGGCGACATTCCTGTATACGCACACCCATAGGGACGTATTATATGTACCTACTCACTCCGTGAGCACGCACCGCTGGGCTTTAAAGTTATTTCTCTGACTTTCAGGACTGACGGCGGGGGCGGCGGACCGATAAAATTTATAGCGAACCCCGTCGCGCTCGCTGTATAAGAGCAGCCAGAGGGAGAGAGCGGTAAGTGCAACTTTCCCGTCTATGGGGGTTATTTTCGAGAAGGAGTCACGTTTGTTACCCGGCAGCTAATTAGCGACGTCGGGCCGGATTAGCTGCGGTTTTCACGCCACTTGCTGTGGGCTGTAAGAAAAAGAGAGGATTCCCTTTTCCGGTCAGCGGCGGGAGCTCGAATAGGGTCTAATCCGATGGGTTACGATTTCCGCGCGGGGAAGGGTTTGATGGTTTGCGGTGACGATGGCGAGCGACGAACTCACGTCGTTCGGATATTATCTTCTTTCGTTTAATCGGTTTGGGTAAGGATATTAAGGATATTGGGTGTTTCGGTACCCGTGGAATTGTTTATTTCATTTTCATTCGTTTTATGAGATTATCGGCCGGATATACGTGGATATTCATTAAAGTAATATTTATTCGGTTTGATTATATTCGTACAATAATAAACACACAATAAACATTTTATTTAACATGGCTTTTTTTTTAATGTAATTTAATTAAATTTAGCGGATCTTACTGTGTTACATATTTATGTGAAATTCAGATGGAAGCTCGGTTGCACACATTTTCTGTAAATTACAACTTTTATAACGATGCGAGCGAAAATTTCACATGTTATTATCCGCGTGTGTGAATTATTATTATTATCTCAATTCTTCCCACGTCATACATTTGTAAAAATGATGTTGATCCATATAGATGGATAATTAATCCGCGCGCGATCGACGTGTGATTCCTGAAAAAAAGAAAATTGACGATATACACTTAGAGTCCATTTACTCTTTAAACATCAAGGCAACAACGAATGGAAGTCGAGCTTAATCATTCATTCTTATACACAGAGATATATTGGTTTAATTTGAAAGTATAATTTTATTGATTGAGTATAAATGCGGAAATCCGCGTGAAAGAGAGAAAGTGGATTTTCCCGGAGGCTCGAGGCGACGGCTTGATACTGATGCCCTTTTGAAAATATTCGGCTTTCCGTGATTTATAGCGCGGGGGACATACGTTTTTAAGGCGTGTCGAGAGCGGTCGTCGACCGTAAAAAGCCTATACTATATATATATCTCTCTCTTTCTCCCTCCGGTACCATCCACGCGGCGAAAATGACTTTTTGAAAGAGATCGCGCGGGATTTCGAAAAGAGCAGCAGCAGCAGCAGCATGTAATTATATGACGAGGAAGACGCGAGAGCGACGACAAGGGCGAACGCAGATAACATTATTGGATAATTACTTTATGAAACTGAAAGCTCGAAAATTGTCTTCGCTTCACTTTCAGGCGGAATTTCATTCGAGCTCTCGTCCGGCCCGGCTCTTTCTCTCTTTTCGCTTCCGCGCGCGCTTGGCCGCTCGGTGATGGAAACTTTTCCTTCTCCCCCGTCGCTATATAATAATTTACATCAAGGGATTTCGAGAATCGCGTTACACACGGTTCGCCGGCGACTTTGAAACTTTTTAATCCGCGCGGGAGGGAAAATTAATATCACAACAAATATTAGTAGTCGCTGGCAAAAGTCCCTTTCTCCGTATCTGGACAAAAGACGGCTCCTTAAAACCTGCGCCACAATTCTCTCCTCGAGGCTCAATTACTTATGATGCGGGCGCTGCAAGGGCGGAGGGGCGAGGGGATAGCCAGCGCGGCAAAAACCTAATGCAATTTCGAGTTATCCTTTAATCTGGCCAAGTGGTGTCTCCGACGTCACAATTCTCTCTCTCTCGACTATAGAAAAAGCCGCGATCCGTCAGACGCAAGCGCGCCACGAGCGCGTGTGAGTACATAAAGCGCGGATTTCGAGTGCTGCGTGCGTGCATGTGTGTGTGTGTGTGTTTCAATAACAGGGACGTTTTTGAAGCATATACATGTATGTGCCTTGAAGACGTCGGCGAGCTTATAGTAATGAAATTGAAAGACGACGCGCGCATTCGAGTGCGTCGTTGTATTTAATATGCGCGTTGTGTGCATTCTGATGGGACGCGGATTTTAATCTTGCAGGATTCTTCAGAGATATATAGCGAAATCCGAGCGAGACTTGTGGGTACACGACGCGAGAGGAGAAAGAAGAATCTATTTAACAAAAGGTCAAAACTAGCTCGGAAAACTAAGTAGTTTTAGCTGTTCTCGGGAAAGGTGATCTAAACTTTTTGGAAAAGGAGTGGCGCGCGCGCCTTTCAGCTAAAGACTTTTTCTCCGTTTCTTCTTTTTCCACGAGTTTTGATGTATATACCGGCGGAGAAACTAGCTTTCTTGCGAAAATAAGTAGTTTTTATCCTTTATTTATTTCCGTGTGCGCTTCGATAATAATAACGCGCTTTCCCGCAGTTAACCGCGGTTATTAATAGGTTATAGCGGTAGAATGATGCTTTTCATCGGAATATTACATTCAGCTATTGACACGTTTCCGCATTTGCCCGATCGAAGGCGGATATAAATGGAAATCCGCCCGTGTGATTACGGAATTGTATTAGATTTTACTAATAATATGCTTGTCAAACGGATTATTTTTTATCTATAGATAAATGCATATAGTGTAATCCGACTTTAACGTGACCTATGGGCAAAAGAGTTTCTTCTATAATTATAATATTATAATAGAATAATAAAAAAGCGTGTTGAATTTTTTCAAATGTATTTCTACATGTACTGATCGATTTTTATTTTTATTTTATACTTTTATATCGTTAAAAAAATATATCAGAAGAACATTATTCGAATTGAAATTCATTTTATTCAAAGTAATTTATTATCCTCAGAAAAAAGTATATTTATATGTAAATCAACGAAATTATGTGTTGCATTCGCTGATGGCCCGAGTAAAATATTCGAAACAACTTGGCAATCCATAATTAAAAAATATTTTTATACATACGCGGGTCATCATTTAAATGCAGGTCGCATTACATAAACCGCGCGGTTACTCTGTGGCTTTCGCAACAATAACAACAAAAAAACCGCAGATTATTCATGGACACAAGAGACCTATACGTTAGGCAGATTATTTTTGGCGAGCCTTTTGAAATTCTCGAGATATTTATTGCCCCGCAGTCGAGGCGGTGAAAAAAAGCGCAGTAGCCGCACACACCGAAGCGCGCGCGGCTCGTGCAAATAAATAGGACGGAATTATTTCCGTCGCCGATAGTTCGGCCCAGGCCGAACTTTATTGATAACGTATAATCGACATTTTAAATTAGCTCGATGCCTATATATATACTATAGCGGGGAGGCTAATGTTAGTCCTACCCAAAAATAAGTAGACCAAAAGCAATACAGATGACAGATCGTTACTATATTCGCCTATATATTTTCAACTTCAACTTCAACTTCAAGATAAAAAAAGAAAAATTCCCTCTTTATACTTATCTGGACTCGGCGTTGATAACCCATTTGTTTTCGAGCGACCGTAAGGTATTAGTCTTCGTCCCGCGCCACGGGAAAATCGCATTTCCACCACCGACGAGAGAATCCCCCACAAATTCATTTATCTATTGATCTCACCGCGCGCCCCGATCGATACCAATGAGGGAGTAAATAAATTTTATTCTTTCGCTTCTTCCCGGCCATATATAACGCGTATGTTGGGACAGCCGAAGGTATAGCCTTTCCCGTTTAACTAGACGGCGGCGAGTGGAGTAGTTACATGAAAATACCATCGATTCCGTCTCCGCCCTCGTATGGAATGGAAGTCGAGGCTACGTAAACACATTTCGAGCCTGCGGGATGCGATCCTCTTCGCCCGACTCCCGCCTGCTTTTAATACTTTCGCTGCGCACCGTTTGAGGGATAATTATTATTCTTGCGTTGTCGGATTGCTGATAACGCTGATGGAAGCGGATCGCATTTCCAGCAAATGGAGTATTGTGTGATTTTACATTATTATATAGCTTGAGATTAATTACTTCGCGCAGCTGCGCGCAAGAGCAAAAATATTATATACTCGTGAATACAATATGTGTCAGATTAATATGTGTTGTGCGTAATAATTATATCTAGACCGTTGCATGTTCATTATTTACTTTTCTTTTACGTTTTGATATGTAAATAATTATCTGCTGTAACGATGCTGGCAAAACTTGACCGCTTTTCGTACAAGCTTTATTTAATTATATGGTTAGTAATCAATGCGATTCGGTATATCGTGTATATATTATGCACATTTCTTAATTCTCGGTGTTTCATTAATTAAACAGTCATTCGGTATTGTAAAAGCTTGCGTTAATATTGTAGTCCCCTATAGCACTGATTGTTGAAGCAACATGGCCTCAAGGTTGCTTTGTCAAATTCGGCAATTCGCGAATATTCCCTTAATGTTAGTAAATATGGATGTAACCGTGAGGCAATATTACCGCCAACCGCTATTTCCTTTATTCCATTGCAAATTTTTTAGTTACATATCATTTATAACATTGTAGCAATATTGCTACAATGTTATTTGAATATTGCTGAAAGATTATGCAATAACAGCAAAAGTTGCAATTTTTTATTTAAATTAAAAATGGCACTTATATGTATGGAAATGTCCACTTAGGGAAGTATCATCCGGATGGCTACTCCAAGATTCAGTTGCTTATAGGGGGTAGTTCGTTATGACACGCGTGTATTATTAACATACGCTCTTATACGCTTGTTTATTCTTGTTGATATTTTATGCCGCAAACTCGAAAATTGCGCGTGATATTTGCTCACTTATCTAATTACATTCGGCAAACATCTAATTTAATCTAATTATATGCGCGCGTCGCGCGCTACCCAATTACCCGCCGACAATGAGCGAGCTTGTCCGCGAAAGGACAATCGTGTTTACACGAGCCGCGTTATTTAATTACCACGGGTTTGTATCGCATTATGTTTGGCCTGATTTTACATTTCCAACCATAATAAGCCCATTTGAACTCTTTAATTAATAAAAAAAAAGAAGGAAATAGTTTCTCGGTAATCAAACGAGCTTTTTCTAGCCACATATATGCATAGATAAATATATACTTGAACTAAATCTAAAAAAAAAGTTAATTTTTTTTAATTAAACCATGTCATGAGGCTGTGTTAAAATTGGCGGCGTAAACATCTCGCTCCAGTCCCTACACGAGATTATTTTTAGCGCACACGAAATCCTCCGATATTATCCCGCTTAAAAAAATCAATCCCTCTAATATACTACAACGTTCCGGTACGATACAACAAGGCCAATAAAATTCACTACCGCAGCCGATCCATTAAAATTCACTCCCTCGACGAAAAAAGAAGAAAAAAAATAGGTATCGTATCATTAGACACGACCAATCACTGCAGTTGTCGCGCGTGGCGCCTGGCGCATCAGCAATTTTTCGCTGACCATACAGCCGATCACCGAATTTCTCACCGGCCGCGCGCTTTTGAATAATTAAAACGCCAAGTCCCGGCGTCACGCGATCGATATTATTAGCGAGGCGGACGCCCCCGCCACTTCATTTAAATGAAAATCGCTGTTTGAATATCGAATAACGAAGTCAGCATAGGCGGGGGCGCGCGAGCCGAGGCCGGCTCATCAATGTCACCATTTGCATTATGATCCAATCAGAAGGAGGCGGCGCGGTAGGTATATATAACGTGCGCGCCGGCGCGGGTTATACAAGCGGAAAGCGTTAATTGTAAATAATATGCAAGCGCGCCGACGCCCCCGCGGATCGGACACGCGGCTTATCCGCCCTCATTATTCTTCGACGCGCGCGCGCTGTGTGCTGCTGGCTTTGTCGATGCGCAGATTTTTTCGGCTGGCGTGTTTATTAGATCGATCGGTTGGTGAGCGACGCGGTTATATTTTCATGGAGTTTTAGGGGATCTTTTTTGAGGTTTGATGCGGTGTAGGATAGTGTAATGATGATTTTGAGTATGAAATGCAAAATGACAATATTTTGGCAATATGTGTGCCACTGTGTGATTAATATTGCGTAATGTAAGGTAATGATATTAAGCTCGTCGTGGAAAAGAGAACAGTGCTCATTATTTTAGCTTAAATTACTGATTAATTCAGTATAGTAGATGGAGATAAAACGTAACCGCGTATACTTTTTAGCAACGTATTTCATTGTATTATGATGTACAACGCTTGTTATAATTGTAAAATATAATTGTAAAATATTCATAATTTAAATGACGTTCGAGATACCTACTAGCCAAGCATATGTATTGCAGACTTAAGAACATAAATTTTTTATCTGAGTAATTGTGAATGTCGCGATAACTAGTAACGATTCGTTAATGAGACGACTGATAAAGTATTCATAACGTAAAATGAAGGAAAATCAGGATATTTTGCGTATTATTTAGCATGTATTAAGTTATTATGCATTGTCATTACGAGTGGACAATAGGTCGAAAAACATCAACTTAATTTTAATTGGATTTCTTTTTCAAACATTTCGTAATGGTAATATACATTTCGCTAATTGAGAATGTTGGATATACATTAACTAAATTTAAAATTATTTATTTTAATAACTTTAATCATTTTAATACCAAGATTGTCAAGCTTTAGAATAAAAAAAAATCAGGTAAACTGCACGTTTGTCTCTCTACGACATTTTAAAATCGAGAATTCCATCTCGAAACAAACTCACCTACATCGTAACTCCATATACGTCCTTCGCGCGCGCATAGCTCGTAAAAAGGTAAACATTTGTCGAGTATCATAAACATCCTTTCGCTCGCGCAAACGACAACGACGTCCGCGCGGGAAAAACGTCATTCCTGTAACGCGATAAATCGCCTCGCCGCTTTCTCCTCTTTCTCTCACCTGGGCATCTTTTCACCTCTCCTCAAAGAACCTCTCGCACACTCCTATGTAAAAAAGAAACGGGACTCGCGACGCCTGGCGCCTGATTAAACGAGCTCGACTTCTCTCTCTTTTTCTCTTTCTCTTTCTCACTCCTCGCGCGCGACAAATGTCACTTACATCGATAAGAAAGAGGAACGCGAGCGCATAAAACATTAACGAAGCGCGTCGTCCGCGGGGACGAAGGCAACGACGACTACTCCATTGTCCTTAGGCGAGGGAGGATAAAAATCTGCTGGAGATTTTCTTTGCCTTTCTTCCCCTCTCTCTCTCTCTCTCTCTCTCTCTCTCTCTTCGTTCTTTCGTCGGTGCCATCACATATACACACACGGACGCGTTCGCGAGAAGACGTAAAGTGCGGTATCGGCGCGCTCGCATCTGCGCGACGCGCCGGCGGAGATTGGAGGAAATAAAACCTCTCCGAGTCGAAGAAAGGAGATTAGGCCGGTACTCTGAGGTGGGAAATTTTGGTAGATGGATATCTCGTTTATTGAAAAATTATAATATGGTAAGGGATGTGATTTTGTTATCGAAATTGAAAAAATTGCAATAATTAACGAGTCATATGCGAGTGGTATCGAATTGAAGTGATTACAAAAATTTGCAAGTATAATGTTGTGCGAATTAAGATAATTTACATATAATATTCAGTTTTCAATCATACACGGTACGGATTTTTTCCAGTAACGTCGCATTTATATAGACATTATTCAAACCCTTTCATATTGAGAATTAACAAATATCATGCTTCAAAATCTTGACGCGCATGTTTTATTCAACGTTAAAATGAGATTTTACACCCACTGTCTGGATTGTAAAGGCACACACATACTTATAGTATGCTCGGAATGGGAAAAAACACGGTTGAAGCCGTCGACATCGTGCCCACTGTTAACGTAATAAAAACGAGACAGTAAAGTTTTTTTTCTTCTTCAAAATCAACTTAGATAACTGGGTGGAACACGATCCTCTTATAAATCATTTTTATTTTCCGAGTTTTACAGATCCATTTCAATAAAATGTACAAATATTTGTAGATTTTATTGTTCGCTTGTAACTTTTTTTTTATATTAAATTTGGGATCTGCATCATTTTGATGTACCACTTACAAATTAGATAAATACCTCAAAACAAGTAGTACAAGTCCGATTTGAATCAGACAAATGGTTGCAGCGTATTAACCATTTCAATACTCGCTTTCTATCTATTTAATATTTAAAATTTACGTTACCAACGAACTACCAACAATCTCAACCCCTTTTCCCCGCCATAAAACTCCTTTCAGCCCAATTAATCAAGCAATATAAAAAGATCAGACCCTACGCCTTCATATCTACTTCGCCCTTATAGAAGGCACTATCATACGCGATCGTCGCGAGATCCCCAAACTAGGATAGATCGTCGCGGATGCATCATACTGCCGAAATCAATCGTCGAGGGGGTGATCCCCCGCCTCCTCCTCCTCCGCCGTCGTCCTCGTCCGGAGAGCCTTTAATAGCGTGTCTCGATAACGCTCGGCTGGCTTGCGAGGAAGCTCGATCACCCGCGCGCGGGGTTAGACCGGGGACCTTGTAACAGGGCTTTCGCCGCATAATGGGGGGATCAGGAGAGATGGCCCGTGTCGTACTCGTCGTCCAAGTGTGGAGCTGGTGCTCTATGAGAGGGAAATGTTGCTCTGTCAGTCTTTCGTTGGATTGGCTTCGCGGGAACGTTTTTCATTGTTATTTCAGTTTTATTGATTATTTTGTAAAAGCATTATTGAATGAGAATTTTTCGGATTTCGTGAATTTAAACATTTTTTTTATTTGTCAGTTGTTATATAGGTAAATATTTTGTTGTTAAATATAATTTGTTACCCATTTTTGTACGATTTATTGAAGTCTTTATTTGAAAATATTTCGAACCAAATACAATATTTATTTCTATATATGTATAACATCGATAAAGAAAATTTCATTCGATTTTTATATAACAAATAAACCCGTTGTATCGGAAATTACTATAGTGCGACAAAATAATTCTGCAAAAGCGAATCTAAAATCTACCATAAACCTGAGCAATATCCAGTCCATTTTATCAATCAAACACTTAACAACTCCATCCTTGCCCCAGCATTTCTTTTTCATCCGCCACTGCAACTCGGAACCCACCACACATCTCTACCTCCATACCTTCCTACATCCGTACATCCGATGAATCTTACTTCGGACGCGCGCTATAGCACAGAGCAAAAGAGAGGGAGAGTAGACGCGCTTCTACCTCTGCCCTGCCGCTTGAAATTCAACCTGCGCCGGTGCAGCGGCCAGCCGGGGGTTCGTTATACGATAAGACGGATCGGCTCTTTGAGCTTTACGGCTCTCGCGCGTGCGCGCGCGCACAGGTAACCAAATGCCGTCGGAGCGGAGTTCTGATGGGGAAAAAAAAGGTTATCGGCTATCCCGGAGCGGCCGATGCTTATCCCGACAAGAGGCTGCTGCTGGGCTGCTGCGCGAATATCGACGTCAAAGTTCCTATTTTTTTTCTTTCTTTCTTTTTTTTTTATTTCGATCGAGGAGGTTTTCGGATCGGAGGGATGTATATGTATGCAGTTCTATAACGCGTTTTTTATGGGTTAAAAGCCGATCGAGACGGGAAATGGACCGAGTTGAAGGGTGGTTTTATCGCTCGGGTGAGTTTAATGTGAGAATTATATGAGTTTTGAATGTGATGTGGTATCGTTGGAGCGACGATTAATTTGATGGATACTTTATTCGTATTATTTAAAAATTGATCGTCCGTTGAGATGTCATTTGCAACTCTAATAAGTTAATTAGTACTTGCAAAGAGAAGATAATGCTTATAGGTTCTCACGAAAGTTAATAAAGTTTCTAACATGTAATTAAATTTTTGAATCATCGTGTATGCTGACTTACATTGTTTCTAGTATATCAAAGATTCCCTGGTGTACGAACACAGAATTGACTAATTACTCCGGCACGGCCGTGAAGCAATTATTATAATGCAACTAGTTTTGAATATATTCCGCATTAATAGCGCCGCAAGGGAACTACGGAATTACAAAGTAGATAGGGGACGTAAGGTGTTGCGTGCCTATCGCATGGATGACTAACACGCCAGAGTTTCTCTATGCTTTTTTTTCTGCATTTCTTCTTTATGTTCGCCGTATTATGACTTGCAACATTAGATGCTCTTTTTTTTAATTCTTTGTCAGGAAAAATACGTAGTAATTATACTTCATATTTGTCTTTCGAAAACTTGACACGCGTATTATGTTAATTTCTCACAGGTATTATAGTCATCGATGCACTAACAAAAATGTTATGTACCATAGGGACTGCGTATTAAATCTCAACAAGTTATTTTGTGCTGCGATAAAGACGAAATACAGTAATAAAAGATATTCATGGATATTTTTCTGATTATGATATTTCAAAGAGATATAAGCACGTAATAGATACCCAATTTCGTTTCATTGAAATGCTTTTGCTATATGTATATAAGTATATAATATAACGGAGTCGGTCCGCGCGGCTCGGAATAAAATTTTTTCATAAATTATGCAACAGGAGGAATTCGGCATAACAAAGCAGATACGAATTTCAAAGTACGGCGCATCTCTTAAGGAAAGCCATTGTTATGCGCAGGTACAGCAACGGGGTATAGGCAAAAAAGACTCTTTTTGATATGACGAATATTTTGAGAAAACATGAGGGAATAATTGTTGGGGAGGGACGCGAGAACAAAAATTCGAAAAACGTTCGCGCAGGTGAAATTTATGAACTGTATCAAATCGATCGAATAACGAGAACTTTAGAATTTACGATCTATACGTGTTAGATGTTTTAAAAGCTTTCAAAAACTATTTTCCAGTCATAAAATTAATTTTCCATCGCACATGTCAATCATTTTACACATGGTCATTTGATGAGACCGGGGCTATAGTTGACCGACTTTTTACATTTTATTTCTTTTTACAAAAAAAAAAACTATAAATTTAACGAATAATACTTTTTCAATATTTCAAAGTACTCTATTTATAGAGAATATTTACGATTTTTTTCAAACTTGTAGGATAATCTCAAAGAAAAGCTAGAATCAATTTTTGGGCAACCTGCCCCACAAGCGGAGTAGGTTGGCCACGGATCTGGGATAAACTAACCGGCAATAAATCTTAGAATAAAAAACAAGAATTAACGATATTATTATAAGTAAACAATTAAACTCGAGAATATAAAATTGAACATATAATAAATGATTCAACAACAACATAAGTTATAATGAGTTAACAACTATAAATGATCCAACTTTCATTAGCACTGTTTCTATAAGGCTCTATTCAGTTTTCTGTGTTATATCAAAACAAGTCAGCAGCCAACATGCTCAAAGGATACCTTTTGATTTAAAAATTAGGCAAATAATATTAAAAAAATAAAAATAAAAATAAAAAAACAAAGAATCGTAAAATTATAAAAAAGCAATTATTCTAATCTCCATTAAGTGAAAAAAATCATAATTTTTTTAAATAATTATCCAGTATTTCCTAAGATCCAAAATTTTCTCCAACACATAAGTAAATTTCCAACCTTCGTCTTTCCACGTCGCATGATGCATTCCGACTGATAATTAAAACAAATATTCTTGATACCATTTTATGTTACTGACGCATCAACAGCTTTGGCCTCTGTTACTACTTCAATCACGAGTTATTACCATTTGTCCAATCTGCCCCGAACGCCAACTTACCCCGGTCTCCCATTCAAAAATAATTCAAAGAACGAACATAGCAAATTCTCAATAACCTTCCACAATTCCTTCCCGGCCACTCCAAATCCTCGCCTCGAGAAACTACAACAATCGGCCGCGAACAGCGGATGTCGAATTGAAAATTCATTCTCAAATCCAGCGCTGATCCTTCGAAAACGGCGCGGAAAATACACGATCTCCGTCTCTCCCTCTCCTCGTGAAAGGTCACTTATCTCACTCGCTCTCCCGGGCGAATGCATGCGGGCAAGAAGAGTAATCCGAGCACATCCCGACGCCGGCTTAAGGTACATCCCGAGACTCGCGGGCCTGGCGTTATACGTATATCCACGTGCGCGCCGTCGAGAGGGACTAAAGCGAAGTGCAGGAAGGCCGCGTGTCCCGGGGATCTCTCTACACTAGTGCGCAACTAATTTGCATTATTAATGCGCTTACGTGCCGAACTTTCGTCGTCGCGGGACCTCGATTCGCTTCAACATGGGCCATGGTGAGTATGTGTGTGTGGGACTGGGTGTAGATACAATCGTCATTGGTATAGGCAAATGTGTGTATATCTGCAAGTCGGTGAATGGATGTGTTGAATGAGTTATAGAGCTGTAATCAAAGCGTGTTTTGGGGATAGAAAGTTTATGTTTTTAAGAATATTCAATTCAGAATCCCTACGAATTTATTGATGAGGAACCAGGCATTATTTGGAAGTGTGGGCTATAAATCAATTAATATCGGCTATCATATCTGAACAGATGATTTAAAAGGAGCAAGATAATAAATATTTATTTAAAGTCAGAAATGTTTTATTCCCGTAAATGTACACATCTTTTGATATATGACGGTGATAAATGGAGTTTTATATGTTCGTCATTTTTTTCGGGCAATAAACTTTGGGTAAACAATATGTTTCATGAAAAGCTTATCAGATTACTGGAATATCGTCGAATAATCTTAGGTATATGTTGAGAATCTATATACATAGTTTAGACGACAATTTTGTTCGTTTATTTAATAGTATGAATGATAAATAACAACTTTATATTTAAAATAATCTTTTCAATACTGAAAATTCATTAAAAATTTATGATAAATCAATTCATCCCTGTCGTACCTTCATGGAACCAATAATGATTAACAATAAATAAAGGCTTCTGACATTTTTTGATATTCACATTCGCATCATGAGTTATCACTATACACTTAAATGTATAAATGAATACAATTAATAACAGTTAATGCATATGAGTAAATCCACAATTTCATTATACCTCATATTTATGTGAAAAAAAATGTTGAACAATCGAAATTATCACTGACTACTTTTCGTCCATTTTTCCCATGTTAAATTTCCATAAGAAAAATGAAATGCAGCAAAAATGGATGTCATCCACTGGCTTTCGATTGTTTAACGTTTTTTTTCACAGAATATGAGGTATAATGAGCAAGAAGAAACGTGTCCGATAGGTGTACGCCTAAAAAAATTTTTTTACCCTTTTGGAACCCGGGTAATTGTGGATTTACTCATATATGTATATCATTCAACATACAAGTACCTCATTCTTCATTTTATTGCTTAAAATATGTGCACATAAATGTACTTATAAAATTTTATGGGGATGCCTGATACCGCCAGATTTCTCTGCCGTACCTACGACACTGTTTATAATGAAATATTAATTGTTATTTGATTTTTCTTAAATTCTGAACGCTGCCGCACATAGGCAAACTTATTATCTAATTCCTGGTCAAATTTCAGATGAGTCTATTGAAAAATAAAGTCGAAATTTGAAAAATCGCAACGTTGCATATATTATCACGCTATAACCACAAAATATGACATCTTGCGATTTTTCAAATGTCATCTTCATTTTCCAATAGATTAATCTGCAATTTGACCAGAAATCAGATAATATATAAATTTGTTTATATGCGTGAGCTCTCAGAATTTAAGAAAAAGCTAATAACAATTAATACGTAATTAAAAACATTGTGATCGATACAGCAAAGAACTCTGTCGGTATAAGGACGCAATATATTCATAAAGTTAAAGAGAAAAATAAAAATAAGAAATATTTACGTTTATTCAATTTCGCCTCTCGCACATATATACACCGGCGCATGCGTGCGCACACTCGCAAACGCAATTATACAAGAGTCAAGAAGAGAAAACTATAGACCTGTCGTCTACGTCCCGACACCGTCCCCGACACCCTCGCGTCTTTTCCGCATCCTTCCAGGAGTCAATTTAACGAGACTAACTCCTTTCTCTTTCCCTCCTCTCACGGAATCCAGCGGATGCAGTTACGAATGAGTTACTTTTAATTCATTGACCGAGAAGAGCGCGCGCGCGCGCGCGAGAAAGAGAAACGCGGGCGCGGGGGCGAGGCCAGATGGGAATTAATGCTCCTCGACTCTACATCCACGCCGTGGGAAATTAGGGGAAAGTTTCGCGGAGTTTAATGGCGAGTCTAGCTACCTCTCGCTCTCTTCCTCGCGAGAGTGAGCTGTCTGTAGCCAACTTGTCTTCCTCCTTTTCTTTAATACTTATCAGGAAACTTTATACTCATATATATCTATATGTATGCGGATTTAACTTTTTCATGTCACTCTATTTATTTGTCGTGGGGGATGAGTAAATGCGGTGTGCGGTAGCTGAGTAGGTGCGTTCTCAAAGCCCGCGCTTTAAAACATCTGAATCCAAAGTGCGCGTCGGGGATTAATTACCTATAGGGTTGGAGCAGCGCAAGCGTGGATTAAAGTTATATATATTATATAATTTATTGGCGAGGGGAGTCTGTATGAATGAATCGAATTCTCTCGCTGTCGTTATATTTATATTTTCAATATTGTTATTCGAACGCATATATTATATTATACGAGTTATATAGAAAATTCATTTAAAAAACGCAATATTCGCCTGAAACCGTAACGTCTCGTCGCGCTGAATTAATAAGTGCCGCGCTGAATAAACTAGATCAACGGCGCGCGCGAACCTCATGCCTACACATATACTTACAAAGTCTTGGCTAACCGCATTGATTTTTTAATGCCGATAACCGCATCGTGTTCACGCTCCGTCACTGACTATACCGATGTCGCGCTAATGTAACTTTGTTCAAGTAAAACAACTATATCCAATTAAAAGTTAAATATAATAATTTAAAGTTAAATATAATAATTAGAAACAAGGGCAATCTGATTGTCATTAATATTAGTATTAATTAATTAAATTTATAAGTCTGTAAGACCGATGGAAAAATTCTTGTCAGTAAATATAATATTATACAGGTGCGTCCAACTATACACGATCATTGTTGGACTACATTAAAAATAAACGACCACCGCCCCGGTATATGATCAGCATACACCATTAACAACAGCTCGCCATCATCACTCCAATCTCAATCCAGCGGAATACATCCCGTATATAAAAGCTATGCTATCCGCGCCTTCTCCCTCTTTCGGAAGGATAAACGCATCGCCGTACGATTCCGCGTGCCGGAATCCCATATACAATAGCCCCTCGGAGTGCCCATATAAACACAAACACACACACGGAGAAACACACAGGGCGAATACGTCCGCGCCGGCCGCTCCGCTCATATTTCCTCCCGGCGCGCGCGTGGCTCTTGGCCCGACGAGAAGACATTCATCTTCATCCTCCGCTCGCGGCCTCTCGTCGACTTATCATAATACCACCTACCCCTTATTTTCCTCGTCTCCGCGCGCGCACGTGCGTGAGGCGGCTTCGTCTACATACACACGTACGTACATATACATCAGGCATCGGGTCGAGCGCCATTAATTATACGCGCGCTTATTAGCACCTACATCCACATGCGCACGCGCGAGCGCAAGCACGTGATGTGTAAGTATACATACACGTATATACAGGCGGCGACGCCCGAGATATTGCCATTCGGCGTTAATAGCGCGTGAAATCCAGGATCGAGCGAGCGAGAGAGCGATGTGCACTGCTTTGACGGTATATACATACACACATATGATCTCTCTATCTCCCTATAATCAGTTTCGCGATATGTGTGTCTCTATTGTGCTGCTTTCTGGTTAACCTTTACATAGCGCCGGTGAATATTGTAATGCGGCGACGGCGCGCGACACGCTGATATGCGATGAGCGAGAGCGTGTTGATATGTATGCGCGGGGCGCGACTGCGCGTATAACCACTTTTCGGGGCTGAGTTATGGCCCGCTGCTGCGGTGGAGTACGAGTGTGTTCGAGCGCGTTATATGCGCCCCGTCTCTGTGTATATATGTATATACTTAGGTGATATAATTATAAGCGCGAGGGCCGGCGGGCGTGAAAAGTGCTGGCGGAGTTATTTTGTAATAATTAGCAACGTTTAGTAAAAGTGCACGCATATGATGTGTGTTGTGTAATAATGTTCTATACCTATAGGACCTATATTGTCGGAAACTCGTTAAATTGGAATATTATGGGATTGTGTAACGTGCTGCTCGAATGATTTGGCGATTATTAATAGTATAACTGATTATGTCATTAATTAGTGGCGAACAGTTTACGTGACCCCCTAAAATACGCGTATATAACTCAAGTACTTCTATATTAACGTACCGTACATGTCCATTGCAGGTATTTATCATCGCGAATTGAATACGGGCGTTAAAACCTACATTAATTGTTACTTCTCTGATGCATATTTTATTCATAGATAATGATAAACAAAATCGTCAACTCTACATGATGGAAATCAATATGCTGCGGTCGGATTTCAAAGCCGGTCGATAAATTTTGAGAACAACTGCGCGAGCAGAATCGCGTCGTTATTATATAGGCCAGTAAACGAAGGTCTGAAATCGACCTTCTGAGGTGAATGGCTGCATTTTGGATATTTGGTAAAACACATCGTCTAAAACCGATGGTCAA
>JAPYZP010001288.1:0-17412 GCA_030522985.1 Torymus sinensis | reverse complement strand
TTAAAACTTTTTCTTCCCTTGATGTTATAATAAATACATTTATTTGACCGGTCAAACAAATATTTCTGTTTACCAAAGAGCAATGGCATAAAAGATTGCATATAAATGTACGAATTCTCGGAAGAATACTTAATAAAAGCCATTGTTTGGCTATTCCATTAGAGTGTGAAATCGCACTTGTCGAGTCGAGAAAAAGTCGAGTGGTATATACATGGAGCGCGCATGCGCGCACGAGCAAAAGGTTCTTTCTGAAAAATCTCGAGTAAATATGACGTCTCCGAGTGAGCGTACGTACACTCGCCGACGAGAAGAAGGAGGAGAGGGAAAAACGGTGACACGTATGAAATTATCTGGCACTTGGCCGCGTGTGTGTACGCCGGCATGCGAGTAAGAGAAAACACCGTCGACGGGAGGAGAGATGAAAAAACGAGGAGAAAGAAATCCGATGGACTGCGGACGGACGGACGTGTATATATGTATATACGCGTGTGTGAGCGCTGGTATTTGCCGTCTCTATCCCAGCGATTCTTTCTCTCTCTCTCTCTCTCTCTCTCTCTCTCGTCCTCTCGACGAGCGTTCGCGCTCAGCCAAGAGATTCGGGCACACGGAACGGAAATCAGTTGCTTGGACGTCGTCCATGTTATGCCGAGCGTCGCCGCGTGCCAAACCTTCTTCCGATTCATCCGTCCTTTGACTCCCACTCTCCCTCTCTCACTCTCTTTCTGCCCTGCCTCTCTTTTCCTCTCTTTCTCTCTTGCGCACACGGTCTGTTATCGTCCCGGTGGCTGCCGAAGGATTTACCGCTGGCGGCGGCTATGCCAAATTTTTATGTGCTCCGTTGACTTGCGCTGCCCGCGCATCTCTCTGCGACTAAAGAAGATTCACTGTCCGAAGCTCGTCAAACTTTTATTTCCGCAGCTCACTCTCTATCACTTTCAAACTTTTCCTCTCTCTTCACCATATGTTTGTACGCACTTTTTTAGCCAGACTCTCGCTTCGACGAATACTCTTTTTCAACTTTAATCCTAGTATATATGCGAGTATATTTCCAGCTTTTTGTAGATTATTTCGCTCTAATTATCTGCCTGATCTTTTCATTTTCTGTATTTCGTTTGCATTTCATTAGCCCTGCGATATTTCCAGCGAATTCTCGATTTTAATGAAGTTCCTGGAAAAACAGTCGCTTTTCAGTCTCTACGTTTTTAATAATGAAAAGCAGTTTTTCACGGACAATGATTGTATAAATGTTAAAATATCTTGTTCGTGATTTTACCTCGTTATTGTCCCTCATAAATGATAATAATCTCTTAATTTAAAGGCAATGTCGATTCGTTTCGTGTTTTAATTAATCAAAATATTGTGGTTATACTCGGGAAATTATATCTCCCGTGGTTAATTGCAATTTCATTATGACAAGGTAGTGTAAAGGTACTCGACCTATATATTTAATCCGGTTTGCATCAAATTCAAAAGATGTTTTAGCAATTAATTTTGAAAAAACATTTCTCTCTTATATTTGTAAGAGTAGAATTAATAGCAATATATCTCCCGGTGATACATTGACAGTGTCCCTCCTTGCCAATTCATCAAGGTCCTCGGCAAACATTTTAAATTCTTGATTAATGCCAGTCGCGTCTGCACCTCTCTCTCTCTCTCTCTCTCTTTCCCCCGTGCAATCGCGTGCCTCCATCGAAATGCTCCTGCAAAACAAACACAGTCCGTTTGTCCAGCCCTTCTTGCCCCCGACTAGCTGTCCGTCGCAGACGCCGCACGGAAGTACAAACTCCTGGACATTAGCCGGGCCGCTTTTTAATAGGCTAATCGATATATGGAGGTAGTTGTGGCAGCCAACCAGCGGCCGACGAGGACGGCGCACCTTCTTCCTGCCTCCCCCGCGCTCGATACACGGAGCAAGCAAAAAAGGACAGAAAGGAGGAGAAAAGCGCGCGCAAGTCGTTTGCATTCGCGGAGCGCTGCGCGCCGGCGGAAGCCTCGTTTTTCCCTCTTTCCTTCTATTAGCCGGCTAACGAACTTAATCGGCCGTTTGTCGAAGGGAACGCACAGACGCGCGCGCACACCCGCCTGCACACAATCGGCCCTGTTATTTTGTCTGCTCTTTCCCTGCCTCCCTTCCTCCCTCCCTCTCTCATTCGCTTTCTCTTTCTCTACCTCGCAATTTCCATACCAGCGCACCCGCGCACGCTTTAAACGTTTTTCTCAATTGCGCGAATTGGCAGTTTCGATTATGTAACGACCGCCGGACCTCCTCTCGTGTGCGCCGGCTTAAAGGTCTTATGGGTTCTTCCACCTTAAACCTTTGTTATTGCCGGATACTCGGATTCGCTGGGCTAATTTTTTCAACCCCCCGCGGCTTTTAGAATGAATTTACTGCGTCTCTTTGTACTTAATTAGCGATAACCACCTATTGATTTTAGGTAATTTTCTTCAATGCTATACCGCTAATTAATCTATACATAAGTATGTGTATAACGGTTATTGATGTACAATTAACCACAAGAATAAGTTGGTATCGCTATCGAGCACCACTTTATCGAAAATCCTTTGTTTAAACTCAATCTAAAGTCGACCAAAGTTAGTTAATCAATATATACGAGACTTAACGTAATCTAGGATAAGGGAATATCTAATGAGTATTGGTTTAATGCCATAGTACAGCTAATATTATAGCACCATAATTTCGGAACACAAAGTTTCAACAATTATTATAGAAAATTTCCAAGTAAACTCATATTACATAAAATGTATTGTAATGTACGTCGATAATATTATAAAGGAATAAACTTATATGTTCAAAGAATATAAAAAAGGCGAAAAATTATTTTACGCGTTGGATATGCCGAAGTAGAATATCTAATAACCAACAAATTAGCCATTGTTTTGCTGTACATATGCAACTACACAAATCTTTTCATTCAATCTTGCCCTCGTAAAATTTCCGCTGTCAAACAGACGAGTCCATGAAACACTCGGCTCTCAGACATCGTTCATTTCGGAGGCAGTAGGGCGGCTGCAGTGGCGGGAACAACACGACGGACAAAAAAAGGAGTAGACACGCAAAAGACCCTAGGAAATCGTAAAAACGGCTGACGAGTAAAACAGCCAAGCTAGTACGCGTGCGCTCGCGTCTCTGTGTATACATGATCAATTCCGCGTCGGCGTCGGTGGCGACGAGAGAGAAAGAGAAAGAGAGAGAGCGAGAGAGCGAGGCGAAATAAAACCGAGCCGATCGATAAGGCCTCTCCTCTCTTCACCCGCGTGTATATATACGCGTCGGCGGCCGGGGAGCTAGGGGAAGAGAGCAAAAAAGAGGGATAGAAAGAGAGGAGAGAGAAAGAGAGGCGAAAGGGGAGCGAGGAAGATGCATACGCGAGCGGTTCACCGCGGCAATAATCTCAGTCGAGTGGGCCTCGCACAGCCGTTAAAAAAGTGCTAAGTTATGGAGTTTGACGTTTTTACGATTCAGTTTTCATGGTCAGGCAGCGGGCGCTCTTCTCTAGCCGCCGACTCCTTTTTCTCCCGGCCTGTCGAGGAGGAAACGCTTCCGACTTATTACGCCCGCTATTACGGTTTTACCGCGAAGCGCTCTGCGTTTTTCTTCGAACCTTATATATCGACGCCCCGTCTGTGCTCCGCCGGGCCCAACTTTTTTCCTCCCCGACGCCTGCTTCGACTTTAACTTGGCGTCTTCTGTGATCTTTTAAACGAACGTGCATATACGCCTTTTAAGAAAACAAATCGGATTCGACCAGCGATTTTAGTTGTGGGCTGCTGCGCGGTCTGCTTTAAAAGGTTAGCGCCGCGCGTGACGCGTTATATGGGCGCCACGGTATTTGCTTTCTTTAGATTTTATGATGAGAGTCGGAATGACCTGCGGGTTAATAAAAATTTTTATCGCACGCCTCGCGGCTCTTGTAACTGAAAACTGTTAAACCTTTAGATTCAACTTGGGCACGCCAAAGTTGTAACTAAAATTTTATTTACCCTCGACTGAATTTTTATTCTACCATTTCCAGATTCCATATACTCGCAGAGTTATTCAATCAATAAAGGATCTTGTTCGAATTCCCAATAGGCACGCGATTCATGCATGTTTTTACGGTGCACTTTGAAAAATAGTGACACATCTGTTATGATTTCATTAGAATTCCATCAGAATGGAAAGTAATGAAGTCATATTGCCTTTCAATTGAGGCTCGAAATTGGCGAGCATAAACAAAATTCGGCAGTGCGCGAGTCAGTATATATAACGGTAAAAAACAATAGACAGAGGGAGAGAGAGAGAGAGAGAGCGCGAGAGAGTAGGTATGTGTCGGAACGACCGGATAATTTCGGCTGTCCGTAAATCCCGCAAGTTCCCCGAAAGGGCCGTCGCATAATGGTTTCCGAAGGGCATTTCTCGCGACAATTAGCCTCGTCGCGCCCTGGCAGCTCGCCAGGAGCCGCGGAGTTTCTCTCACCTACTCGCCCCCCGCGATCTGACATAATAGTTCCCGAAATGTCCATTAAATAACTCTGCGATCTCGCCCCGGGATCTCTTTTAAATACTCGTTACGCGCGCGTGTTCTCCCTCTCTCTCTCTCCATCCCATCCAAATGCGAACATTGCTGCCTCTCCCAATGAAAAAATCATTTTGAAATTGCGTGGCGCGCGGTTACGACCGCATCGATATATATACCTTTATTGCGCTTGTAAAGCTTCCGCTGTGGCATAAAACAACTGTTCTCTTTATTTTACACTTAGAATAGAAAAAATATTTTTAAAATCATATACTGATACTGATAACTTTAAGCTGAATTACATATACAAGAACATGTAAGTAAAGGGTCAAAGAATTATCGAATTCGCGGAAATGAAAACGGCAAAGTTGATGGATGAAAGCCGTAGTGGTGGAGAGTAGTGTTATTACAATGCAATGGTCGCAAGAGGTGGAAAACATCCACTCGTCTGGGCCAGTTTATTGGGCCAATCGGCAAACAACATTTTATCCCAACACGGCGTCAATTTTGGAGCGCGGGCGAGCCGGACGAAGATAGACAAGAGAAGGCGCGGCAGCGCGAGGTGGTTCATGCATAGGCGAGGGACGAGCGCGCGCGCGTCGGATATCGGCGATGCGTCGATTTCGACGAATAAGTCATTTCCGGCGCACGCCGTGACTGTCATAAAAAGCCAGCCGCCGGCGCTTCCATGCGTTTTGTCTCTCGATTCGATTTGACTCTGTCCCTGTCCCTCGGCGGGCGCATCGATGTTTTCGCTACATTGCACCCGGAGCCCGCGCCCAAGCGACACGCGGGCTTCACGAATTTCCGCGGCGCGCACATATTCGCGATGCGATCGCTCGCATAGAAAGCCGAATAAACATGTCCCTTCCGGCCGATTAAACGATGTCAGTGCGCGCGCTAGGGAAATTAGGTGAGAAGCTCACTGCCCCGCGACCTTTTTCCGCGCTCTCCTCCCTTCCTGCTCGATCCATGTTCACGAGTATGAATATTTTTCTCTCGCCGCTGCTCCGAGAGTTTCATTATTATCGCCGATCTGACACTCTTGTTTAGCTTGTTGTTTCCGTTTAAGTTATCGCCCTGGAAAATAATAAAATACGTTCGACATTTTTATAAAAGTACAACTGATTGCAGCTCCAACTATTACTCTTCGCTAGTTCGCGGTATTTGAGAGTGATACAAATATGTATGTTCGACAGAGCATGAAATTCTTTAACATTATGACTTTTATATTTTTATTGCCAGAGGGGATTTTCGTTTATTTTATTGATACTTTAATTTTCGGATGAACGCGCGTAATAATGAAATAATAGATTGCATTTCCATGTGAAATGGCACGGAGAATATTCAGCATTATGCTTGGCACTCGTAAAAATGACAGTGAAACTCATCGATTCATTTCCAAATTCGGCGGGTAGCGCAACAAAGGCTCGGTACAGCAGACGTTCGGTATATAGAGAAAGAAGCGAACGTTAATTTCCAAAAGCAGAGAGAGGGGGGCGAGAGAGGGAAAGAGAAAGAGCGTACATTCAATTATCCGCATTCCTGCTAAACGGAGCAGCGCGAGAGCACCGCGCGAGCGCGCGCACTGGAAAACTTATGGCGATTACGAGCTTCTGGCGATCCGTTCGTTCGCCGTGCTCTGGCTTTCCTCAAAGCGCTCGCCTCTCTTCCTTTGGGGTGGAAAAAAGCAATTCCTGGGGAGCGAGAGAGAAAATGTGATTAAAGGCGCGGCGCTCGCCTCGAATGCTGGGGAGGGGAAAAAGGCAAAAGGCTCTCTTTCCCCCCCCCCCCCCCTCCCGCGCTCAGCCGGGTAATTTCTCCTTCCGCCGGCCACCCCCCACCCCACTCGTGCAATTATACTTTTATCGTTTATCATTTATTTCAGGCCCGCGTGCGGCCATCACGCGCGGCGCTGCTACTAGCAAGCATTCCGAAAGTTTTTCCTCGCCGTGTATACATACGTAGCCCGGTCATTTCGTATAAGGCGAAAACGAGCGCCAGAGCCGAATAACGCCCGATAATAAAGTTCGCTTATTACGCAATGAGTCTCGTATATATTTCTTGCGAGAGCCTTGCGGTCTCAATCCCCTCTTCTTATATGCCTGCTCCACAAATAATCGAGGTATTAGGGTGTAATAAAAAAAGTTGCGAGCCTTCCTGTGAAAGTGACTAATTAAAAGTTATATTGATTGGCAAAAAATGTGAAAACTGACTACTGTCCATTATTTCATTTCGTTTCACTGCGCCAAGACGTAATAAACTTTTCCGCAAGTGTAATAATACAGCGATAAAAGTGTCGAAAGCGCCAGAGGCACTATAATCAGATTGGTCAGCTATAGCCGACTTGCAGAAAGATCATAATCAAGGCATAAATTAGGCGAACTGCGGTCGACTGGTCACTGACTTTTTCCACTGGCTCGAGTCGTCACCGCCACCGCCGCCACCAGATGTAATGGGCTTCTCTCGCTTTACGAGTGAGCGCGCGGGTAATTAAAATTCTCTAAACTGCGAGCAGACTCGCCCTTCTCTCTTGGCCTTTTGCACCACTTGGCCGGTTCATCGGCGGAGCCGACGCGCGCAGTTTGGCGTTAATGAATGGAGTCGCGGCCACCTAAAGGGAGTTCGAACTTTGCGTTTTGCGGTCCGGCTGATGTGCCGGCGATTCCGTTTTACGAGTTTGCACTCGAGTGATTAAAGATTTACTATTAGCTGCAGAGGATAAAAATTTCATAAGCTCGAGCGCTCCGCGAGTGTCAGTTTATTTTAGGTTACTGGAGATTTTATTTCTGTACTGCGCATTCGTACCATTAGGGAAATGGCAAAACTTTCTTGCCCGCGGTTTTATACTCATGGCTTCATATTTCTCTGTAATTGCTAATTTCCGCTTTAGCTAAAATCGTCAACGCGCTCTTGGCTAATTTCTTAACAAAGCTAATATAACCGGTGATAACTCTTTAATCTCAAGGTAATTCAAACTTTTTTACGTCGCGATCTCTCACCTCATCCGCTGCCGGTCTCTTAAGAGAAAATTGTTTGAACAAAGGTGCTGGACTAGGACGTACAGTGTAGAGGGAAAGGAAGAATCCTTCGTGACGAAGTCTGGCGCCGACGGATGATTCTCGGCCGAATTCCGGTGGCCCGTAGCTCAAGGGCTCATTAAGGCCAACCCTTTTTCGGGAACGAGGCGAAGACGGGACCATCGGCCGCGTCGGGCCTCGTTTATACGGGCGAATCCGAATTACCGGGAGCAAAGGACAGAGCGGCGCTATATCTGCTCTGCAATAACCGCGAGCTACGAGCTTCTTCGCTGCAAATAGCTAATAAAGCCGAGGGACGTACTCGAGTCTACTCCTCTGGCCCCCTGATCCTTCCTCAAACGTCACTCATCCTTCATCCTCATTCTACAGACCTTCGTCTGCGCGTGTTCGTTCGAATATATATACACTTTGCACGCTCACGCGCCGCACCAGCCCAGGTAATAAAAGGCGTGAAGGGCTAGACGAGTCGTGGAGAGTCGCGCGCGGAGAGAAGGGGACGCTGGTTTTACTCGTGAAATTCGTATTCAAGATTCAACAGCCAAATTTCAAGTTTGATGTTGTCATTCCGCCTGGCGGCAAACTTTCACGGGGAGAGGGTTAGTTATCCACCGGAGTCGGCTTTGTCTCATCAAAAAACAATCCCAAAGGTTATTAGTATTTTATCTTTGTAACATACGTTCAACACGGACTATCACTCTGGCGAATTCTAAAACATTCTGCAAACAGCACGAAAATGAAGTAAAACGACCAATTATACCGACTTGATTATTGATTAGAGGGCTATACGGAAGTTGTCTAACATGCTACAAAACATTGACCGAATAAATATGTATGGCAACCCTTATAAATACACGACTAACGATTCGTTCACCGGAAAAGTGCGTGT
Source organism: Torymus sinensis (assembly GCA_030522985.1). Lineage (NCBI taxonomy): Eukaryota > Metazoa > Arthropoda > Insecta > Hymenoptera > Torymidae > Torymus > Torymus sinensis. Next base: position 8,968 of record JAPYZP010001288.1, on the reverse strand, counting down.
CGAGGCGGAGTTTTCGCGCTTTCCCACGACTGGGAAAATGCCGATCTCGCGTGCGCGACGATGATCGAGACAAGCAGATAAGAATCGCGTGTCGAGTGGACAGCCCCCGCAACGACTCTCATTAGCGGCCCGTCGTCAAATGTGTGTCTTTCTCTCTTTTGTACGCAGGCGCGACTCGCGGCCATCTCGCGCGCAAGCTGAACTGACACCCCGTGAGGTATTTACGAGCGAACCGCTTGACGAGGTAATTCGCGGGTCGAGCGCACGTGCACAATGGACTTGCAAATGACAATGCAGAGCCGGAGGAGGCGACGACTGTCTATACGCAAGTGCGTGCGTGCGTGCGGGCATCTTATACGCACAGCTACCTCCAAGTTTCCTACTTAAGTCCCGGATGCGCACTCTATCACGCACTTGACATAAGTTAATTTCCTTGCGGTCGTACGTCTATGTCTAATCCACTTGTTGTTGGGTTTGTCTGCCGTAATCTCCGCCCGTCTCCCAAGCCGCTGCTGCTGCTGTTGCTGCTCATCTAAGCCGCGCGCCGACGTCCTTCCAACCCGCGAACAAAAAGGATCCCCGTAGTTTACGCGCGATGAAATCTCATCCACGGGCTTGCATATAGAAATCGTGCGAAAAGCCCAAGTATAATGGAAAAGCGACTTTTAGTAATACATCTTTATGTGCTTTCTTAGAATAATTTATCTGGCTTTCGCAAACATCGGATAATCATTCAAACAGTTCTGAAAAGCTATCACCTGTTACTATAGATGTCCAGTGGTTGACGTGGGAAGCGAAAGATAAAATATTAAAATCTTACTCGCTGACTTGAATGGATGAAATTGTTTGCAAACCAATACTATATGTTATGTGAAGAGAGCTTAAGTGATTCAAAGAGGAACGTCTGCTTAAATATCGATTGAATTTGAAAAGGAATTTAAAGTGGCTTTCTAGTCTATTGAAGGAGCGATCGTGTGGTTATTGCAGTGTGACCATCGCTGAGAAATTATCGAGCTTTGTTAAAGAGCCCGGCTCCTCCCGTGATTCTGAATAATGAAAGCACTCCTCCTTCTCATTCAGGGAATAAATTAGGAATTAACAGTCTTTCTTGAGCGGCTAAAAGTCTCAAGTTCGCCGGGTGCATGAATAGCCGGCTGATGAGCCAAAAACTTTGCCTCGAAAGTAAAAGCTTTCGAACGAGGCGCCCGTTTCAACGTCGTCATTTTTGCATGGCGCTGGTGTTTTTTTTTCTCCTTTTTCGTGCTCTACCTGCGGATCCATCCTAAGTAAAAGTCTCTATTTAATTACTTTGATTAAAAAAGAAGTAACCGCGCCTGGAAACGCCGATACTGTGAAAGTAATTTCGGTGAAGTTAGTGCAGAGGAAAATAATTTAGCAAACCGGAGTTTAGCATAATGTATTTTCTTCTTTAAATTTAATCGGGCCATTCGAATGAAAAACGAACAAGTACGAAAAGTTAATTTTTCTTCAGAATTTCCTGGGCTGTCCAGACGTGCATCCTTTTTCTCTGGCAAGCAGCACGTTCTAGCCGCGTAACAAGCTTACTTCTCATCGGTCAATTTGTCAGGGCTTCTGCATTTTATTTTCCCTCGGAGACCGGCGGAGCGGGGCGTCAGCCTTTGCGGCCAACTTTTGATGATTTAATTTACTCTTTGCGGTTTAAACCCGACCTAGGGACAGATATTTCATAGTTACCGGGATGTTGCGCCCAACCGCGCGCGCTGAATATTCGATTTATGTTGAAGAGCTAAGCAACTCTAAACGCGATTAATTACCGCCGTTAAATTAAAGAAACTTTCCGTTAACTGCCGGCAGTTTCCGCGAGGCACTTGGAAAACTGATAAGACGCGCAGTTTACTTTTATACCGTGGGGCGCGGCCTTTTATTGTGAAAATAAGCTACGTCTCGGGACGAAGTTCGCCAGGGAGGAAACGATTGTATACGTTACTCTCGGAGCTGTAAAGATTTTCAATTAAACTTATAAACTGGCGGTAGCGTGTTTAATAAAATAAATCGAATCGCGGCGAGTCGTAAATAAAATTGCGATTTTCCATCAGCGGTACAGCAAATTAAAGCACGGCGATTGTTTATGCCGCACAGAACTATTCGCGGATAGCTGATAGTAAAAGTTGCGATGACAACCGACTTCCATTATATGTTTCACGGTCAAACGCAACAAAAGCTCCGATTATTTATTCGAGTGTGCAAACGCGCACGAGCGCATTAAATCATGCTTACGGCATGTACCTATAATGGCATACGCGAGCGAGCACATTGTCAGGTTCGGGCGAGTGGAAGTGAGGGAACGGGAGAGAAAGAAAGAGCAAGCGAGAGGGAAGAAAGAAGCGACGGCTCAATTACGTGAATTGCTTTCCGAACGGGAAGGGCCGTATTCCTGATTATGTAATTCGCCTCGATTCCGCTCTTGTCATTTCATATACGTACATCCAGTCGATTACAGATGCGGGGAGCGAGCGAATGAATAGGAGCTAGGAAAATATGTCTCCCCTTGTAGCGGTGGAGGACGACGTCAGCGCCGTATCCGCGCGAGCGAAAGAGGGTGTCGGGCTTCTTCCTCCTCCTCTTCCCCGCCGCGCACTCGTGGCAATTCCACTTTCACCCCTTCAACGCCTTCACATTCTTTTCTTCCCGCCTCGCTCCCTTTCCTTGTACCCCGGCACAATGTATTTTTAGCGATTTCGCCTCTGCACTCTTTGCCTCCCCCTCCCCCTCCCGAGCTCCATAACCGGGCTCCTCTTTATTTATGGCGAAGCCTGTTTACATTTTCATGTTATATCTTTCTCCGCGCCCTCTTCTCCGCCCCTATGCTGCTATAAACTGCCTCTACCCCCGAACGACTTCATCATAATGCGAATTTAGAAACGCCTTTTGACTCTAAAATCTCGCCTCTAAACCGCCATGCAGTCAATCGCATAATATTTTCCCACTCTTCTCCCCAATAGAATACCTTTGCGCCAAGTTCTAAAAGCAAAATAAATCAATTGGCGTTATCGTATATTTGCGTCAACAGAGCATTGCACAAGAGAGAATGATAACGTTTTATTCCTCGTCGGGTCCATTATGAAACACTCGCGCGGCTTGTGCAATTACGGAATTACACGGTTCGTTACGTGACAAAGGATTATTATATTGATTCAAATGGCTATTTATTACCACGGTGGATTAATTCTTCTGTTTCGGTCTGTCCGCGCGTCGCCTTGGCCGCCGGGGGCCGGTGAATGGCTTGGCTATACGAAACATTTCTCTATCTTCGACAAGACAAGATGAATGGAGGAAATGGTGAATTAGAGCGAATGAGAGTGATAGGCTGGAGAGATGTCCAGGACAGTCGCGAGCTAGACGTGCCAGCCAGCCAGGCTCGAGAGAGCTTGAATTGCACTGATAAATCAATACTCGCCTCTCTCTCTCGCCCTCCCTACCACTCTCCCGCGTTCTCTCGCCGCTTTCGAGACAATGGCAAGTCAAAAGCAGATTTTGGCTCGGGTAAAACTACCGACAAAAAATTACCTTTCAGCTTCTCGTTCGGTAAATCCTTGATATTCTTGTATTATGTAACGTACTCTTTTTGTAAATTATGATGTTTCGTTGGATGGGGTATCTGTGAAAAAGCTATCTGTTGATTATCCGCATAGACACTTGACTTTTATTTACAGAACTGTTTTGTACAAAGCAAACAAATATTGCCAAGTAAACATATCATCTCTGCGGTTTTATTCTTCTCGCTCGCGGTGTTGTCAAATATTTTAGTAACCACAAAAAAACACGATTCGGAAAGTCAGCATTTGCTGTGGTGTGGCTACGGGGGAAGCGGGAGAGGAGGGAGGGTCAGCAGCCCTTGCAGCCGAGTGGAAATCAGTTCGGAAGCTAATCGAGGGGTGGGCCGGGAGCGTCGCTCGATTTTCGTGCCAGGGGTCGATGAAAAGCCAAAAGTCGTCCCTGGCTCGGCTCGAATGACCGGCCGGAATGACTCTCGACTTTCGCTCCTTTTGCTGCGGAACTTTCGATCCTTTTTCGACACTTCGAAAAAGACTTTATCTTGCCGGGCGGCGCTGCTAGCCCGCCGTGTGCCGCCTGGATAAGCGAAGATTTATCACGCGTAATCTCTACGGTTCCGACGTGTCGGGAGGGGAGAGGAGTGAGAGGAGAGCTACTGAAAAGAGTTGGCCTCGGTTCGCGGCAAATCTCGACTCCTTACACCCGCTGTAAAGGACTTTTTCTACCTCGCGCTCGCCTGCTGTGTGGAAAAACTAGAGTCATTGTTTGGCTCTGTTTCCCTCCAGAAGAGAATTCCAGTTGTTTTTCGCTCTGCTGCCTAAAGACTACACAAAAGTTTCATTGAATGCTTCCCAATGCTGGAGTCACGTTTGATTGATTAACACTCTGATTGAATTGCACTAGATGAATAATAAATAGCCCATGATACATGTAGGGATGAAGGCAATGATTAAATTAGTGCATATCAGTCGGCGAATCTATTTCGCGTAGGGCAGGGAAAGTTGCACAGCCGGGGAGCGTTTAAACGAAACTCGGGGAATTGGGAAGCAAAGTTGGATCGTTTCTTCCTCCTCGGCCACTCTGTAAGTTAATGAAAACGCGATTCTCGCGGAGCCCGCGAGCGCCGTGGGCTCGAAAATCTGTCTCTCTTATCTCCCTGCCGTCTTGCGCTCCTCTCGCCCTCTTTCTCTCCGCGACTTTGAGGTGCAGCGGCAGCAAGACGACGAAGAGTGAGCAGACGTTTTGTGTTCCCGTTCTCCTCCACCTACTCCTCCTTTTCTTCCTCTTTGCCGTTGTCGAGGCAAATGAGGTCGTTAAAGGAGGATTTGCTAGATGCTCCGTCGCATTAGGATGCGCTCAGTCAGTCGGGCCGGCGCGCAAGAGAGAAAGAGAGAGAGAGAGAGAGAGAGAGAGAGAGAGAGAGAGAGAGAGAGAGAGAGAGTTGTGCCTGCCAGGGCGCAGCCGCCGCTTGTCTTGCCGGCTCTACTCTTCTTCTCTCCGCCTCGTCGGTTGCATTTTCCCGCAGGAGGAAAACATTGCGTGTTATGCGTCCTGACGTGATCCCAATTTGTAAATGAAACTTTGTTTACATTACCACCGACTACTGCCACTTGTGTAACGGTGAATGATATTACGACTGACGTGTATTATACTTATCTTTATGAGATGTACATATAATTTTCATTAAATTACAAGTTTAACTGCTAGTTTTACTCTATGCTTTGCCATTTGAAAATTATGTTACCTCAGCTAATTAGCGTAAATTAGCATTTTACAAAGTTGTTAATATAAGAAGCAAAATAATCCTCTCATTAAATGCTGAAGCGGCAATCATAATAGAAAAGATTTTCGTGATTTTCGCTTCGTTTTTGTACTTTCAAGCTTATATTTTTATTATACGCGCCATTAAGTTAACACTCCTTGTAACAAGACTTTCCTTTCGATTGATAGAGAAAAACGTTCTCGTCTGGCGCTTTTACGACGCGATGAAAATCATAATGGCTCATAATTTTGCATAAATTATGCACGCAGCCGTGAGTACAAGCCAGACGCTGAAAAAAGACGGAGAAAAAGCCTAAAGATGAGGACACTAATGGAACCGGAAATTGGAGCTTCCGCAAACTTGAGAAAAGCTTCTGTTGTACGAGCAGTCTGATTTTCGCTAATTTTACTTTTAATATTACATGCAATTTATCACTGTATGAATGTATACGAGCTTTTATGTATCCTGTAAAAGTGTGAACGCACTTTGCTGGAGTTAGTTGGGAAGTTGTGGGCAAATGGAAATACTAGCGTGTCGAGAAAAAATAAAATCTAGTAGAACTATCGATAGTGTTTACACTATGGAATTCGTGAAAAAACACGTCGATACTCGCAGGTGAAAAAGTTCGTTAACCACAAATCGCAGCGCAACGGGGAAAAAGCTATATAGTAAGGTAAAAAAAGCCCGGGCTATTCGTGAATTTTTCAAAGTCGTTTTATTAGGGCCATTTTCGCGCTACATCGTTCGCGCGTCAATGCCCGCTGGTTCGTCGACACGGCGAATTGTTTAAATAAACCGATCGTACGGTTGCGCGGCCGCGCGAAAAACGCGCGCAGGGCCGGCTGTCAGGCCATTCGCCGGACGTCCAGTCGAAAGTGATTGATGTTCGACGCGTCGGCGCTGTATAGCCTGCCGCGCGTGCGCTTTCGATTCTCCGCTCGAATTCGCGCAGGATTTCTCCAGCGGATTAACGAGACACAGAGAGAGAGCGAGCGAGAGAGAGAGAGAGCTTTCATCGGCCTGTCGCTGGAGCCTCTCGATGACGGAGATTTCGGCCCACGGGAGAGCGGGAGGGAGAGCTGCGGGGGCGGCTGCGGCTCGGCCTGCAATTGAAGATGATGGACGTCGAGTGACGGAAAGGAGCGCGCTTCGTTACACTCGAGTTGCACGGCAGAGCCAGATGAAGGGTTGCCATAGCTTTTTCCTTCCTCTCTGCAGCTATGCTCCCCCAACTCCCTGCACTCGACGAGCCCTCCCCCGCCCTGATATTCCAACTATCGCAGGAATCTTCCGTGTCCCGATGGTATTTAACCAACTATGATAATCTCGTTACGAATTTAGCAACAACGCTTGCAAACGGAATCTATAGGTCTAGAATTTTTTTTTATGGAAATGACGGAAAGTTGGCGGGGGATTTTAATACAGAGGAATCCCTGAACAATGCGCGCCTTCTGGAAAATCCTTATAAACGAGCGAAAGATACAATGAATTTCGGAATTTTGAGCAGTACCGCCATTAAAAGCAGCCAGTGCTTTTACGGCGGTTCTTTCCCCCCCGGAGCTTTATAAACCTACTTGGCTCGCATCTCGGCGCGACGCTTATCTTCGCGGAAAATTAGAAAGGAACGTAGGGGGAAGGGCGACTGCTACGGTGCTGACCCAAATGCGAAGGTGGAACGAGCCATTGTGCTTCTCGCACGTCGTAAAAGGAAAGGACGATAAAAGGGAAAGGGCCACCCCCTGGGCCGCAGCTGTATATACGAGAGCGAGAAAAGCCCATAGGAGAGGAGCGCGCGAAACGCCATGGCGTAGGAATAAGGGGGACGGGAAAAGGATTTTTCGAAAGAAGGCAGATAAAAATAAGAGCTATGAAGATGAGGAGAAAGGGATCGGGATAATATGGCGCGGCGAGGAGGAGACAATAAAGCGGGAGAGGGCCCGATTAGAAAGAGACGGAAGTGGAAATTTATAAAGAAAGGGCGCGGCGGAAAGCGCGGCTGCGCCGACGGGGGGACGGGGGAAAAAGAAGCGCTCGGGGGTGACGAAGCGCCGCTGCTGTGCTTTCGCTTGGCAGAGATATGCAAAGACCAAAATGAAACGAAATGCCGCAGGCCGCGGCAGTTCTCGCCGGCGCGCATATATACCTTCTGTGCGAGCTCCGAGCGCAGCAGCAGCCGCCGAGAAAGATAGAGAGAGCCTCGGCGTACGGCGAAATATGAAAACTCCGGAGGCGGTTTTAATTTAGCCACAATGTCTATTGTTTCCCGGTAGCTGGTGTGCGCGCTGCAGCCTAGCTCTCGCCCTCTCTCTCTCGCTCTCTCGCTCTCTCTCTCTCTCTCTGAGACAAAAGAGAATCGCGGCCACTCGCGCAGGAGCGAGCGAGACCTTCGCCGCTGTCGCCGAGGAGCGTTATGGGAGAGAGAGAGGAAAAAACACGCGGGAAAAGCGAGAGGGAGAGAGATAGAGAGGGACAAAAGAAGCGTTCGCTGGAAACCGAAAAAGAAGATGGATTGTGTAGCAGCGGCGCACCGCGTGCGGGCTTCTTTTTAACTGAATTAATAAAGATCGATTATGTCGGCTATAATGAACGTACCGCGCAATAACACAGCTCTTATTATTTAAAAAAAAATGCGATACGTGCACAGATGGATGGAATCATTTTCAACCGCGGGATTTGATTTTTTTTTTCGTTAATAAAACTGAAATAAATTTGATAATTCTCTGTGTCCATAAAAAGCAGTAATTTTCATTTACGGAACTTTGTTTTCATGTTTCATTTCTTTGAAATACGTTAAAGGATATACAGGCTGCACTGCAAAGCGAAATCTAGATAAAAGTTTAATTAAAAAAATGTGCGTACGAAAAGCATCGCGTACCAATTGAACATTTTACATTTTACTTTGTATTGTTTCTACTTTTTAGTAACATCCATTTCCATGGTTTTCGCCAGCACACAGGGAACTCGGAGTCATGAATAAAAATAATGAAATATCTCTCCCATATAAGCACCTTCATCTATCTCGCTGCGAACGAGGAATTCGGGAGTATTTCAAGCAGAGCAGGGAATCCGAGGACAGGAGTGGAAAGAATCACAGGGGAGAGAAATTATAGGGGAATATGCTGCGCGTGTCTGGCCCTTTAGTGTCTCGTCGGCTCCGCGAGGATTTCATATATTGGCCGGGAGGAGGGAAAGCTCCGCTCCCTCTCTCTTGCGTGCAACTATCTGCATTTAAATCGACGTGATGTATGCCGATGAAGCTTTTAATATCAACGACGGCTGCGGCGCGCACATTCGCGGCCCAAAGCCCTTACAGCCCTCGCCGGGGTAATATCGTTCGGCCGGGGATTCGCCTCCCGTTTTCCCTGCGCTTTTTCCCTCCACACCCGCCGACTCCCGCCGGCTGCCGCGGCTCATCGTTTATTTTTATATTTTTTTCCGCGCCGCGCGCTGCTTCCACCGAATAGCCAATTGCGCGCGAGTGTGTTACACCGGGCCGAACGAGCTCGCGAGAGAAGAACACGGCAAATGAAGTATAAATTAAAAAGTTTACATAGATAGAGAGCTTCTCGGCATGTGTATTATATGCAAACGATATGCCAGTAATAACGGGGAAAGGTAGAACGCAGAAAGAAACGGAAAGCTTTAATAAAGAGCCCGGGCACGTACTAG
>JAPYZP010001287.1:0-17425 GCA_030522985.1 Torymus sinensis | reverse complement strand
TTTGAGTAAATAACGATATCATTATAATATATAAAAGAATCACGTATGAAAATGTGACATTGAACAGAAAATAAGCTATAATCAGCTAAAAACTATATAATATCCAAAATGTATAAATGGAGGTTTTATTAGATTTCCTTAGATTTTCTGTGGCAACATTCAAGAACTGTTATACATAAAAAATAATGTATTAATTAGGTATTAACATAGTAGAATGATAAGTTAAACAATCTGCCTGTTCTCAATAAGTCAGCCAACATGTCATCCTAATAATATTAAAAAATTGAAAAATAAAAAAAATACCAAGCGGTAGAATTGTAAAAAAGCAATTATTTTGCTCTACGTTAAAAAAAACAGATTAACAGAATGTTTCAAAGAATGACACGACATTTATCAAAATGTCAAAGTACTTTAGCTCCCTCTAGCTCCATTATTCCCGAAAATTCGAGAATAATGGGCAAGAGGGAATCAAATACGATTTTTGCCCTGTTTTTGAGGCCATAAAAGTGGCCATTATAGTGGAGATGGGAGTAAAATAATTTTATTTTATCTTTTTATTAATATAAATTATATTCGTCGAATAAACATTTAAAATCGCCTGGAAGAGGGCAAGAAGGGTCTTCTTGAGAAGCATCGTAAACGCCAGTCCATGGATCAACGCGTTCAGAGTGCTGTAATATTTATTGAATTTATTATATTTATACAATTTTATGAAAAAAGAGTAAGTTAAACTTACACGTTAATGCTAACACTTATTTTATCAAATTAATTTAATTACTAAAAGAAAGGAATGGAAATTTCAATTGAATTGTTTTGATATGAATGATAATAAATAGCGACACCATTATTATGAACGGTCTTACCTTAAACCTTTTCTCCCCAGTTAGCGATTTTGCATATTTTATTCCACGAAACAAATATATTGTTTTTCTCAGCCTTTTCAATATCGATCCCTTGATCTTTTCAAGAGAGATATCCGCTTCAGGACTCTCTATCATTACCCCATTACAATTAAGTAATGGAGAACAAAGCAGAGAAGTAAAAAATAAAAGTGTTTTTATTTGAAACATAGTGTTACTAGCTAAAAGGTTGAATCACCACTGCGACAACCGTAACTGCCTGTTACATTACAATGAACATCACAATATTGGCGTATGAAAAACTTTCCTTGTTGTTTAAATTGTTTTATTAATTAAGTATCAATTAACTCTTTACGATAATTTTGTTTACTCATTCTAGTAAGATCTGCACGCAATTTTATTATGGTCATATATCAATTAAGATTATATTTTTATAGAATGAATAATAAAATCAATAACAGTTGGTTCAAAGTCGCAATTTAAATTGATTCAAGAACATATATATTTATTTATAAAAGGTAAAGTTCAAGCTTATTTCTCAAACAGTCTTCTTAATTTAGAAACAATCTACTTCATAATTTCATCCTTAATTTCTTTAGCATGAGGATCAACTTTTAATTCATGGCTATGCCCCGTATCAAAAGGATCTTATCTTCTGTAGTATAAGGCTTCTTCACGTTTTTCTTTCCTTCATCATTTCTGTAAATTGTTTTACCATACTTGGCTGTGTTCGCTAAGTTCAACATGAATTTTTCTACCTTCTCGATTTCACGATCAAATTCAGCAGTCGATAAACAAGCGGTCGACTTATTTACAACAGGTATTGTAAATCGTTACCGTACGTCTCACCTATGCATATTATTTTTATCATCGATAGGTAACGTGACATTTTTTTTTAAATTAAGTTTAGTTACCGAATGATTGTTGTTAGTCGCGGAGCTGCGCAATGCTGTGGTCGCCTCAATATACCGGAGCACCCAAGCAAAAACCGAATAGTTAAATTATTGATTTTGATCAATTAATTATTATTGTTAATAAAGTTCATTATTTTCAGTTTAATTGACTAAAAGCAAAATTATGTGCCGATACGGTATGTGCATATGATTTTATATGTATAATTTGTATACAATTGCATACCGAATGTAACTAAACAATAAGCTGTAACTATGTATACTTCAAATTGAATTTATCACGTGGATGAAAAACAGTGGTACTACCACTTAAAACTTAAAAATATACATATACTTTTTTATAGACGTGTGCTATTATTATTATATGTACAATGATTTTCTCAGTAATTTTATTAATATATTTGCATGAAAATAAAAATGTCAATTCTAAATAAACCATAATTTACGATCCGACAAGTTAATTTTCTCATCTCTGCTGTAATATCTTAAAGCACAGTTCTTTGTAGCATCAGATCCAGATTTTCATTTTTATAGCGTCGTCTTTGTCAATTGCAAAAATGAAAATCTGGATCTGATGCTACAAAGAGCTGTGCTTTAAGATATTACAGCAGAGATGAGAAAATCAACTTGTCGGATCGTAAATTGTGGTTTATTTATAATTATAGGCATATAATGAGACAATTGAATTCGCGTCATCGAGATGCACCACTAGATTCCAGGCGGCATTCAGAAGATTCTTTTGTGCGGGCGAAGAGTTTTCCCGGAAGAATTATCGTGAATTTAGTGGTAAATGAGGAAAAATTGGACGATTATAGATTTATGAGTATTTTCCTCAAGGAAATTATTAGCTTCTCATTACAATTTACGATTTAGTTTTATTTTCGTTTTGTATTATACGATTTAACTAATTAAAAGATGTAAGTGACGTGTTCTATTAGTACAAATACTGACAGATAAAGTAGAGTTACAAAAATTGATTGTTGATAGAAAGAAACAAATCTTGTGATTCTTAATACGGAATAAACATCTAAAGAAATTGGTTTTCATTTACAAAATGTTTTTGTAGCATGCTACTCTATTAAAAACGAATCAAGCAAACTTCTACTTCGAAAAAAGAATTTTATTATTATTATTATATATTATGCAGATGTACAATTATTAAAATTTCACTGATTATAGAGGTCCTAACGGGAACAATCTATCCCATAGCGCATATCTATCAGCAAACATATTCCTTTTCACTGACAATTTGTCGCCGATCTCGAGGTACTGCTTATCTTTAGGAGTAAGTGTGGGCCATGTGATGCCCTTAAACAAATCATTGTTCTTGGGTATCGGTTCGCCAGTCTTGGCAAAGTTCGTCCACATCGTCGTCATTTTCTCTATCATATCATTCTCCGGATCGCCTTCTTTGACGAGAGGGAAAATGAACGACATGGATAATATATATTGCAAGTCATCATGATGGACAACACCTGAAATTTCAAAGACAAGTGGAAACATAAAAAATGCTAATATTAAAAAAGAAATGAAGTATTTGTAATTTTTACCGTAAGGTTTCTTTGTGTCGTTCCATACTGAGAAACTGTAGCGTGCCTTGTACGAAAACTTGTAGTTGTAAACGGGCGCGCGAGAATTTTCGGACATCAACTTGGCGAAGCGATGGGTCGCAAATCCGATAATGGCGTCGGCATAGAACTAAATCAAAATTATATAAAATTAAATTAGTTTTCCAACTAATTTTTTTTTTCTTTTCTTAGCACATTTAAGAAATAATTTACCTTCGCTAACTTATCGGCATTTTGGGTTGTGATTGGCTCGTCGTTCAAGTAGAACTTGCGGAAGGCATCACTGATATGCTTAGAGCGCGTACCTCGTGGATACTGGAAGTGAACCGGTGCGAGTTGGTCCCAGTTTTCGTCGAGGTTACGGAATATAGTGTCGTTACCATGCAGAGCTTGCTGCAGAGCAGCTGCAATGTCAATGAATAATAAGTACAAAAAAAAACATGAAAATGATGGACTGATATAACAGTACTTACGGAACATAATAGAAGCGAATTCGTTCTCGGTAACACCGGTAATGACAGGAACGTGATGGAATTTTTGTTGCCTTATCAAGTCTCCGGGTTGAGCCGTGACGAATCTCTCGACTCCTGGAACCTCCGGTTCAACAACTGGCGCCCAAACACGAGTAATGTCCAAGTTCGGATTTGCGTACCATTCCTACATAATCATTATTTATTATAAATAACCATTACGAATTTTATGATCAATATCTAAACCCAAATTGACCTGGATCTTTGGTACAGCGTCGCTCATTTTCTGGTGCGGCACTGTTTTCAGGCACTCCAATGCCTTATCCAAATTTCCCGAAGGACATCCCACTAACCGAGCTTGTTCGATAATCAGCTCAGTTTGTTTAGTCGGCAAAAGTTCGGGTATCGTTGGCGAACCGCTCGAGACGATGGCACGGTGGAAAAGACCCTTGGACATGGGAGACGTAAGGTGAAGAACGACGCTCCAGGCTCCAGCACTGTAGCCGGTGATGGTGACGGAATTAGGATCACCGCCGAAGGCAGCGATGTTCTTCTGGACCCAACGTAAGGCGACGACCTGGTCCTTCAGTCCCACATTACCTGGGGCTCGGGCATCGCCCGTACTCAGGAAACCTGAGAAAGAACGTTATAATTATTAGGACGTAATTGCATTTAAGATACGTAAATTTAAATCTTATCAAGGACATTTTTTTAAAATTTTTATAACGTTACATCAAGTTACATTTAGGGAATTTTAAAATATTTCAAATAAAAAGATTTCATTTTTATATATATACCAAAAGTGGCTAGTCTGTAGTTGACAGTCACCAAAACGATATCTTTGTCCAGATAGTAATGGGGTCCGAAAACGTAGCTCTGAGCAGAGAAACCATAGAAACCACCGGGATGGAAAAATACAATGACCGGTCGTTTTACCTGGTTTTTAGAATCTGGCAGCTAAAATGATACATTTTTTAAATACGTAAATTCTCAATATATTTGGCCTAAGAAGATATACGTCACAAAAATTGAGATACCTTATTAGCGTAAACATTAAGTCTTAGACAATCCTCGCTGGTAAGCCGGGGCACTGCGGGCAGGGGACAAGAGGGACCCTCTTCCGAGGCATCGAAGACGTCGCTCCATGCGTCAACGGGCTCGGCTTGCTGAAACGGCGAAAGACACAAGTCACACAATGTTTTTTCTTTTTTTTTTATATTTAGAAACAAAAATATTCTAATTATTTGTGTGGTATTTTATTTTTAAAAACCATAATTACAAAAACTTTCCTATTATTATTACCTTTTTTTGATTAAGTCGTATTATTATTATTATTTATATGTTAAATAGATAGTTCCGTCCGTTACATAGCGTAATATCTGATTTCTCAAATTGATAATTATAATGTTAAAGTTTTTCAACATATTGTTTTTAATATTATTACTAGCACCCAAAAACATAATATAATTATTATAAAGATGGCAACTTGGTAGATGGCAATTTCAAAAATTTTTACTCGTCATATTGCACGCTGCTTTGCACCATCAATCCATCCTTATTCATAGTAATATCCTACCTTAAATCTTCTCTCTCCCTCGGTGGACTTGCCGTATCTCACACCGCGGAACGCGTAAATCGTCTTGTTGAGCCTCGTACTCATGAGCGAGCCCTTAACCTGGCCGAGCGGGGTATGTACAAGCGGAGCCTCGTCGGCCCCGTGGCTCACGCTTACCGCCGCTACCAGGACGCACGCGGCGACGAGGAAACTGCGAAGACCGAACGTCATGTTTGCTCGGTCACGAACGCCTCGAGACAACTGAGATTCGAGGCGGTGCGTCGGTATAGTTTTATAGATATCGAGACATGTGAAGGCGAGCGGCCAGATTGTAAGCTGCCTCTTCAAGACCTTTTTTTTTACGCATGAGCGTTCGTTGAGTCAGTGCAACAGTTTAGATGGGTTGTATGTGTACTCGCAAATGTGTTTGTGTATACGTTCGTGTGCACGCGTGCACATGCAATATAATGGCTATAGCCTACTCTATAGAGTAGGTAATGGAACAACTATTATTGTTAAATTAAAATTTTTTTATTATACTAAAACATTTTTTGTTTTAACTTTATCTGAACATTTTTATTAGTTTTTCAAAATGTAGTATTTTTAAATTAGTGTACTTAGTTATTTTTTAAGTTATTTGCATATAAATGATATGGAAGTAACCTTAGTTAACATTTATAGAAGTAAATATTCGTTAGGAAAATAAACGATTTTAAATCTACGTAAAAACATAAATTAAAATGATAAAAGTCTAAAATAAGGATGTGAATAATACCGTTTTTATAAAGAACTTCCCACTAAGAATAAGGTGACCAACTACTAGGAAAGTTGTATATTTTCCTCTTTCTATTCTTTGAAGTATAAAGAAATTGATAAATAAACTATTGAGGCTTTTTCTTTTTGTAAAATACAAAAAAAAACAAGAAATTTTTCGAAAAAATATAAATTACTGAAACGAATATTATTAGTCTTCTGAGATATTCAATACATTATAAATAAGATTATGTTTAAAATGAAGCGTTATATTAATTATCTTTTTTATAACAAAATTTGATGTATAAAAAGTCACAACCATGATAAAGGCATTTGTAATTTTAATGTGAGCTAATGGTTTTTGTATTTATCCAATTACTGTAAGGTAACCAAAATTATCACACGTAATCTCAATGGCAATAATAGAATGGTTTTTTATTTTTTTTTTAATTTCCTCATATATTTGAATTGCACTGTCATGCACGAATCTTTATCCGCTTTAACATGTCTTGGATGTCAAAAAAAGGAAAGAAAATAATTAAAATATAATTAATTAGAAATCAAGTATCTTTATAATTATGTCCATTTTATACAGATTATAAAACTACAATCTTTTTATTTAATAATTGATTGTATTCTAAAAAAAAGAAAATATATTTTTAATAATTTCTAAGTAAATATTTACTCTTTTAAGTAGTACTGATAACAGCTTTTTCCTCATTGTTTTTTTGAAACTATTTCATCGCTGGCTATAAGTAATTGCTTAACTCGAAGTACTATTTGAATTATTTTTATTCCAATTCTAATTATGTTTATTAATGTTATACTTTTTGTATTATTTTTTATTATCTCTTCATTGAGTGATATTTCCATAAATGGCATTGCATTTTATTCATGACAAATGGTAGATGTTGATGTCTGACGATTATCTTTGGCACCGTTGATCGGTCTTTTTTAAAACAATTTAATTGTAAAGCGACAATAAAATTTATCATAGCGGAAAAATGATATTGCTGTAAATTGTTTACAGAAATGTTAGAATGACACTTTCATGTTATACAAACAGAACTGACAGTTTTTAAAGATTGACATCTGCTAAGGTATTGTGTCAACTGAATCTTTTATAGAGATGGCTATCAGGAAGAGGGGAAGTAAGGACAGCAAAGCCAAAACAAGTTTAAAGTTTACTTACTTCTTTATTGAGAAAAAATAGATGGTAGTAATGAGATCTGTGAGTGACCTGATCTGCCGCTGGCAGAGCTCCCCATTTTAAGCCTATCTTTTATTTATAAGTGTCCTATACTGCAAGGTTGAGTGAAAAGATGCGGGAAAACTGCTTTGTCAATATATTGCTAATATCTTGGCAATACTCATTTTTTTAACGCGCGAAGTTTTCAAAAGTAGAAATAATATTTTCCCTTACCTGGATAGTAATTAACTCTCTCTAAAAAGTGGGAGGCTTTTTTCTATATTTATAGTGTTGTATCTAGAGATGTACAAAATAACCGTAAAAATCCATTTAACAAATCATTTTCAGATTTTCAACTATGAACCCCTAAAAGGGCCGGGATTTCCACAATAAAAATATCCTATGAAATAAGTTCTGAGATTTCTCACTTCTGTCCATTCACCATTGACCAATCAGCTCATGATGCCGTGGGGTGTCATGTCGGCTCTTTAATGGTTAATACTGAAAATACTTGATTGAGAGGCTATAATCGCAACCTCAAAACGAGCAACAGCGTTATACGATACATTAAGAGGGTTTCCTATTTGTGATTATTAAATTTATTATTTAATTTATTATACGTTTTTAAATGGTCTAGAAATCGTTACCGTTGTTTCACAAATAGCAGGCTCTAAAGTACCACCTAGGAGGAACACCGGCTTCACAGAACCAAAGGAGTTGCCGTCCCCCATTATTTCAATAGATGACCTGGCTGATGTAACGAAAAAATTTGAAAAGAAATAATGAAATGGTAATGTGTGATTGACAACAACCTGGGAGGTTGAATATAGCAATCTTTTAGAGCAGCTTCCTTTAATACACAACATCCTGAAAATTTTTTGCAAGCTTTAAATAAAAGTTATATAGATTTTCTAGAAAGTCATAAAAATCTAGTTTGAAATATCTTTATCTGTTGCATCTCCATCAAGTTATAGAATGATTTAATTACCCAATACATATTCCAAATTATAAGAAACACGTTAGTACATTCTCCTCATATATCTGGCCTGCCGCCTCTCCAGGTACTTTAGGTACGCCCCAGCTATCTCGTAAAGAAAAGCCGATGATGAAAGACCAAAGCCTATGCCGAGCACCAAAGCCATAGTAGTCTTGGTGAAACCATTCTTCACCGTGTCCCTTTTAAGCAACTCCTCGTCCTCGGCATATTGAGTCGTCCGCTTCCTTGGATTTTGATACTGCAGATTTTCCAGGTGCTCGTGGTACCTTTTGAATAGTACCGCGAATCCGGTCTCAAACAGCCGATCCGTGATCTTCTGCAGCCGCTCAAGGTACGGTGAGCCAGCCTCCATCCTATACACCCAGTTTCTGCAGGTGAATACCGCCTTGGTCATGCGTATTAGTGGCGTCTTGGGGTACTTATAGTACTCCGGACCGATGCAGATCTGGTTCCTCTGGATCCTCATATCCCGGAAGCAGAGACTTGCTTCATCTGCCTCCTTAATAGCTTTCCACTGCATTCGCTTGACGTACGGGTCATATTGATGCTCGAATACGATGCGAAACCATGGCTTGTAGACGTACACGACGAGGTTCGATTCCTCCAGGTCCTGAAAGGTATCGTAATCAACGGCGCGTGGGGTCAGTTCGAGCCCAACAATGTCCGAGTAGAAGTTGGAGGAGTGCGTCAGCGCGAGGAACATGCACCAGGCGGCGGTGTACTTCTGGAGCCAGGTGCGCGGCTGCGCCGCCGATGGGGAGCCCAGCAGAAAGCTCAGAACTGTCAGGACGTTCCAGAACCGCCCCGATAACCAGCCGAGCTTCCTCGCGACTGCGATGGCCGTTGACGTAACCAAGATGATGGCTACGTAAGTGGCAGCTTTGTAGGGCAGATTGATTCTACTGATGGATTTGAAGGGTACGAACGCTACGAACCTCTCGCACTCAAATGTCAGCCGCCACTCTGGTAGCGACCACTTTACTGGCTCTATGTCCGGGAGACCAGGTACCAAGTCAATACTTATCTGAGAGCTTAGAAGCAGATTGTACGGCCATTTCGACTTCTCCTTGTTTACATAGACGCTGATCCACTTGAACTTTATATGCGACACCGCTATCGACATGAGGTTAAAGTTTACGTCGTCCTCGCTCCGATAGTTCCCGTAAATGTCAAACTTATACTTGGGTGGCGATCGCGGCAGCGTTTTGAATGGAATGCGCTCCTTATTGACCGCTTTATCCGAGAACAACGGTGAGGTGAAGGATCGTTGCCAGAAGAGACTGGTAAAAGGATTGTAGTCATTGATTCTAGACAAGTCGCATCTCTTCATGTTGACGTCGATTATCGACAGATCCAAGTAGTTATAAGACCAGCCTAACATATGACCTAGCCTCAAACTTTGCAGGTTCTTGTTGTTGTGGAAGTAGATGAACAAACACTTGGGTCGTACGTTGACACCCAGTATATAGGTTAGATTTCTCAAGAATTCGAAGATTGGCTTTACGTCATTTCGACCGTCGAGAAACACGACATATGCTGCAACGCTTCTTGTTAAAAGTACGCTTTTTTTGAAGAATTCTGTGTTTGTCGAATCAGCAAAGATTGATGGCTTTGAACCTAATATGTGGAGAATCATGTCCGTGTAACCTAGAGTCTTTACGGGTTTATCCAAGGCGAGGATTACAAGGTGGTGGGAGTAATTGAGTTCGGTAACGATTTTTTTCGATAGTGAATCCAAAAAGTCACAGTTTGAGCTGTTGGATTTCGAGAAGAACTTCGTGTACGGTACGGCTTTTATATTATATACACTTAAGATTAACAATATAATATGTACAAAACTCATGATTGCTTAGGGAAAAAATAACTTCACTCTGTAAATCAAGCCATCGCTAATATTATTCTTATACTATAGGTGATTCACACATACCTTACACTGACGTGCATAGTGACATTATATAATAATTTTTAATCATCAGAGTACATACTTTGATTGTTTCATTACCGCGTGGATCGATTTTTATCACTAAAATCAAGAACAACGGTTACGTTTATTTTAAATGAAAATAAACGGTTAATTTTAGCACTTGTATGAATTTATAAGTATAACAAAATCGATTCTTTTTACAATCCTCTCTTTAAAAAGTGATGGATGAAATCTGTCATCACAATAAGACTGTTTTGACTGGTTATTGTAGACTCATTTGATTGGTCTATATAGAATAAGCGCGAAAATCTAATATATTTCAATTTTCAAGATTGAATTCTTGAGTTTAAGTATTTAAAACAGAATAATTGAAATAGTATAATAAAAATTTCATTATTTTATTCATCAAATTTATGTTATTATCTTTCGATTTAAACTGATTGAAACAAACTTTTGAATTGAAACTAACTCGATTATTAATACAAAATGAATAAGTAAATAAAATAAAAATAATAATACGCGCGAAACGCGTTGAATGTACCTACTCTATAAAATAAAGCAAGTAGCTCAGAACCTCCTTTTTCCCTCTACCCTTCAATTTTATTATATTCTTACAAAGAACATTTCTTCACCCATTTTAAGTGAAACTCCTATAAACTCTCCCTATTCCATACCGAGACTCTTCGATAAAGAGTCAGCGAATGACAAAAAATAAATGTCTAATGAAATATTAGCAGAGTTGTAAAAGGTGGAATGAGTGAAGTCAATGAAAATCACAACAGTAAACTAACTGCCACGTCTCGAAAGCGCTAAGAAAACTCATAAAAATCAAAAATAAATGAGCAACATCTTTCTGACAACTTAACACTCCCACCAATAAGGGCTGCTCAATCAGTTGATCGCTTACCAAACATGCTAATCACTCGCATAAAAGAATAAACTTTTATAAGTATTTGTAAGAATTGAACAATTGTGCGATCATAACAAGGCTTCTGATAATAGAATGTGGGATTTGTTATAAATAATGCCGAAAGATTATACCTAATAATACACATTTTCGTGATACTATATACGATACTTTCGACGCTCGAACACTTAAAATTGTATGCACTTATGTTCGTCCAAGTAAATATCACAAATAAAAGCGATAGTTTATAGAACATCTCGCGACTTTCTACACATTTTAACATCTAAAAACATGTTCCAAGGATTGAGCCGAATCCATGGTCCGGATCTGAGATACTCTTCCCAATGAGTCTGACGCTGCAATTGAACTTGACTTGAAACCCGACTGCGGCCACGCCCACAATCAGACGTCGATTTTCAGTCCAGATGACAAGAAATAACAGTATTAACATTTTATTAAAAAATTATTTGATTAATTTTTAACGCTGGGTATTATTTAATCGATTTATACGGCACTAAGCAATAAATACAGTTACAAATTGAGATCATTTAACTTATCATTTTACTTTATCGTAGCAAAAACTATATTAATTCTCATCATAAATACCGATATAAATTCAAAGCTATTTTGAATAATAAGTTTTTATTGTAAAACATTTATTACATAATAAATCTATAACTAATATAAAAGAATTGAGGAACTGCGTGGAAAAACGGTTATAACTACTTTTACTCTATATACTCGCTATATACTCGCTTCGCTAGGGCGACAAACTCACACTCGAGCTAGAATCATATTTATTGCAAGTGTATCGAAAAGTACTATTTTGAAATAGTTCTTTCTGCTCGCATTTTAAAAGTTTTCCATCGATCTTTCTCAAAATAGAACCATCACTTAGGTATAATTAGAGGAGTATTTTCCCGGAATCCCGAAGGAATCGATCGAAAATTCATTGAGATAATCGAGTAACATGCGTACATACGGGTGTACAGACATACATACATCACAGAAAACGCTTAAAACACACTCATTTTGGGTGGAAAAGACTTTTCTTGTATTAAATTGTTAGTTTTTGAAGTCAGGCAATTTTTCGCTTGGGGAAATTATAAGGCTCTCCCGAGCAGTGGTCGTGCCTAAAAAGTTATATATGAAAAATGAAATGTAATTCTGTCATGGCTTTGTTAGTTCCTAGATGGGTATCGTTTTTTCACAAAAATTGATGCTTTTGGTTTGTTTCTTAGCTTGGTTTAGTACTTAATTTTCGATCAAAACACGATATTTTAGTACTCCACAATAAGATTGTTTAAGTTTTATACTTGTTTTGCTTCCTCAAAGAGGAAGCTTTGTAATGGTGAACAAAATTAAAAATCGTCGTTTTTCAATCAAACAATATTCGTATCTGTGTGTGTGTATGTGTATGTATGTATAATGTGCGGGTGTGGGTGTGCTTGTGTGTGTGTATAGATGCTTATTCTACAATCTGCATTAGACAAATTAGATTGTCAAAATTGTACTATTCTGAAACAGTGACGGAAATTCTATGAATATATTTTCTAAAATTATAATTTGTAAAATCGATTTCTACCTCATAAATTTTTGACATTATGTATTTTTAATTTTCCACACCCATGATTTCCATGAGAAAAATTTCATATATAATTACTTTTCTGAAAAAAAATATTCTATTTTTCAATATTCATTGATTGTTTATATTATTGTATGAGTTCTTTGGGTACAAGTATTGGTTCATGATTTTCAGATAGTTTTTAGGTAAAAATTTTTTTATCTTTTTTCGAAAATCATAATTTATTATAACGTCTGTATATTTCAACTTAAAATAACTCAAGATGTGTTGTTAGCGTTATTGCTATTTATCATAGAAATACGAATTTCATTAAAAAGGTATAACAAACGTGTTTTTAATTGTACACTTTTTTTGTCATATACTTGGTCATATCGGAAAGAAGAAAACGTCTCGAAAAGTTTTCAAGTTTCAAAAATATTTTTAAAAGTTTTTCTTATATTTATTTAGATAGAAGAAGAAAAAAAAGATGTCTAAAATCTACGGCGGTATTTTTATAAATATTAATGAATTTTTCAATCATTCAAAAAACGTGTAAAATTTGATAAACATATTTTATATTTGATTTATAAACTATAAATATAGGAAAGATAAATTAATTTGGAGGAAACTACGTGCCAATATTTTTGGTTTGTTTTGAATTTCATTCAATCGTTAACTGTGTACAGTTTTTGATTGTTATTGTTATTGTTATTATTTTATACCTTCGTACATATTGATAAAGGGACTGCTACTTCTCAGCTACTTTATAAACTCTATTTTTGCACTAAGTATTTGAATTTTGGCGCCGGCCAATAAAAATTATGTGTCTTCAGTCAGAAATAAAGTATCATTCTATCCTATCCTATTCTATTCTCTCTTGCTCTTCTCCAGTGAGAGAGAGAACGAAAATAAGCCACCGTCGCTGCGGGGGGTGAAATTTCTGAACGAAAATATTGAGCGTTCTCAGCAACAGTGGTCTCTAGAGGTGTAAGGAAAATGACAACTGCGAGAATTTCAAGGGAAATCTTGATAGTGGTTTGGGTGAATTTTAAAAGTAAAATTTCAGAAAATCAGGGTTTCGTGTACAAGTATTTAGAGTGAAGTGTACAGTTCGCAATATTTTTCAATACCCTTTATTCATTCATGACAAATTACAACGAAAATTAATAACATACATCACACTACAAGAAGTGAATTACTGGAAATGCATCAGCTAAACTTTGGATATTCTGCAACCAATAAATTGAAAACGCATTCTGGATATTTCGAGTACAAACGCCACCGCCGACATTACGTAACCCACCGATAAAATCAATACAATCTCCCTGAAAAATACGTTCCCTCCATCTTCCGTCGGTGTTTCTAAATCATAACCAGCACCGTACGTATCCCAAAGTGTCGAGATCCCAGATTCGATTATTCTCTGTATTGTGCGATCGAAAATTTCCGTAAACACGCAGCCGCGCTCATAGGGGAACACAGCAATGCTCTCGTATAGCGTCGGACCCGTTATCTTCATCGTCTTCACTTTGTAACGCTTTTCGCTGCTAGCCATGAAGTCTCGAGCGTAAAGTATCGGTGCGACGCACACCTGACGTCGATGATAGTGTAGGGTATCGTTTAGGCACTTGATTGCATTCATTATTCTCATCTGTGGCTTCAAGGATAAAAAAGCCTGATGGTCATCGCTGTTTTTGAATAACGCGTCGTAGA
This sequence comes from Torymus sinensis, assembly GCA_030522985.1. Lineage (NCBI taxonomy): Eukaryota > Metazoa > Arthropoda > Insecta > Hymenoptera > Torymidae > Torymus > Torymus sinensis. The sequence continues at coordinate 3,014 of JAPYZP010001287.1, read as the reverse complement.
GCAATTTTGGTACCATGATGGGAAATCCGGACCGTTGAAATTCCTCGAACGTGTCGAACGGCTGTTCGTTATGGGTTACTTTGATATCTAGTAGGCGTGAGAAAGCGTCATTGGTGAATGTCATGGAGATGATGATCAAACTAAGATAGGCGATCCTTTGAGGGGTATCTTTGGGTTGTCTGACCAAAGGGCTGCTCATCAATGTTTGAAAAATGTAAATCCCACTCCAATGGCCTAATGGTAGTTTCAAAACTATGGCTATAATAAAGAAACTGTAAATGAGAATCGGATACAACAATATGCCGATGAACGCATTTATCAATACGTTGACCTTAGACACCCATAAAATTGGCGCCACCAGAACATATTTGCCAACATTAACTGTTCTACCAATAGTAACGTTGTGCCCATACAAATAAATACCTGCGTAGATTTCTAATGCAAGAATCTGGGCTTGATTAGTCTCTAAAAGTCTACGGGCATCTACAAAAGAGTCCACTATGCTTGGCTTGTTGACATTTACAATATCTAATCTGAACTTTAATTTCTCTGACAATATATTTATGAATCCAGATTGAGTACCGCTCAGATCTATTTGCGTTCCGTTCTTCCTAAGTATTATATGTGGAACAAGATTAAAAGCAGCGATTTTGATTGGATAGTAGTTGAAATCCTTTAATTTGTCAGGGAAAATTTCAGACGTTGATTCGAGTCTTTCTTCGTGCCATGTGTCCATGAAAAGATTGTAATTGAAAATCACAGAATCATTATCATTTAGTTTAATAATGGTAAAGTCTATAAATCGCAACGACCAATACTTAACCAATAAATTTCGCAAACAGCCGTCATCCACCATCTTATTTTGACTAAACAGAATCAATAAGCATCTGGGTGGCACTATATTGGGTGCATTCATTATGAACTTGTCCAGCATTGCGTAAATCCTATCTAATTGCTGTTTATCACTGTTGTGATTTTGAAGAAAAATGAACGGCGTCGATGATCGTGGATATTTTAGAACTGGCAATTCGAAAAAACGAGCGTCATCAGTTTTTGTTATTGTTCTAATATCGATCAAAAGTGCCGGTGCACGGTTCGTCATTTTTCGAATAAATGCATTCCGACTGGCAATATCGATATCCGACAAAAAAATGGCGGTTTGATTAAAATTTTTATGATTAAAAATTTTATTTATTAAGATATCGTACGATGGGTTTTCTGCGCTATCAATTGATGGCATATGCATTAGAGTCACTGTGAGGATGCAAACGATTTTTTCCAGTATTTCACGTGGCATTGTTCATTTTCAATAAAAGATTGTAAAGTGGAATGTTCTTTTACGGAAACTGCTGTCGATATCTGCAATACTAGTTTTTTAGTTTGGAGAGAAACATTATATTAAATTATGGACTATATTCACCCTCCCCTTCACTATTTCAGAAATTTTGAAACAAAAAGATGTGAGCAAACAAGGAATAATGTTTGATTATTTATATAAAAAATATGATATTTACAAGGGGAAAAACGATATCTTTTTCAGAAATCCTGGACAAACTAGTTAGTAACAAACAAAAATAAATATCTGTAACGCCAGTATTTTACTCGAAAAGGAAATTGGTCTTCCGCAAACAATAACTTCAATGCCGCTGAGTATCTATTCACAAACCATAAGCAAAAAGACTAATTGTTTTTGTTTATAACTTCATGGGCAAATAATGAGATTGGAATGTTTGAGTGCTGCGGACGCATTGAACATTCCACCACAAACGCCAGATTTAAATTTCAATTATTTTGATTGAGATAATAATAATTATGCGAGTACCTTCAGTAGCAGATTAATTATATTCAATCACATTCGACAGCTATTTACTGTACACCACCAAGGTCTGCGTGTGATACTTTCACTCTAATAAAAACTGACTATGTTTTGTACGTGTATGTTTCTTTGGCAACGCAATTTTCAATGAACTTGAAAGCAAAAAATATTGTAAAAGACAATATATTTTAAAAATAAACTCATTTGAACATTTTTTTGAAAATATAGATTTTTAAATACACTTTAGTCATTTTCTAAATTTTTTTTTTGTCGTTTGAAATATCATGTTCAATGTATTTAAAATTTATAAACCGTCATTGAAAACCCAACTTCGCTCCACAATCGTTAAAATTCGTCTTTGACTAGCGACTTCAGGCGCACTGCTCGCGCTCTTCCTTTGCCTTTATTATACTTATGCAATTAATATTGAAATATTATGAATTTAAAATTCATTTTACTGTTTAAGATTCGCAAATTTATCCAATATTTTTAATTGAAACTTTGATTGTATTTATTTTAGTTTATTCCTCCAATGCAGAAATTTACCTGTAATCAGAACAGTATTCACAGTCCTTCAAATTTTAATACTTTTTTGTTGTACAAAATCAAATTTTAAGTCAATAATACTATTCATGACATATTACTTTGTATACGCATTTTACTATGATATCGAACTTTGATGTTAGGTCTATGATAGATTTCAAGTAATTCACTTTTTAATTTTTGAAAGAGAATTTTCTCGGAGAAATACTGAAGAAATTTAGAAGTCCGTGTGTATTTGCATGCGAACAGTTGAATTAAAATTTAATCTTTTTTCTTGGTCAACAGTTATGAGTCTTTAATATTCGATTTAAATGTAATAATTCCATTAAATCTAAAATGGAGGAATAAAAACATTCTTCGCCTCTATACATCAAACATCTTAGTAGGAAATATTGTAATTTATCGCTTTTTAATGACAAATGTCAAACTAATTTTGATATATTTAAATACTAAAAAATTGAAATAGTTAAAATTAGAAATGAAGAATATTAACATGCGCATTAATTTTGTAAATATAGGTAACAAGTTAGGAAGAACAGTCATTTTCGCCTTCAGTTCGGGCAAAACACTGCGTTGCGCTGGAAACGAGAGTGAGCTTAGGGAATAAATATGCAGCATTTTCGGCGGGAAACAAGTACGAATATTACGATAGTTG
>JAPYZP010001286.1:0-17426 GCA_030522985.1 Torymus sinensis | reverse complement strand
TTTCGAAATTTTGCACAATCTGAAGTATCTTTGTCGAAACCGAGAACATCTATAGTTGACTTCAATTTTCAAGTGAGTCGTCTAAACTTTGGACCCCCCCCGAGTCACGTACATATATACACACACACACACACAGTCAGACAGCACATGTACTCGGGCGTGTGTAATATCCACGCGCGCGAGCAAAGAGAGACACAACAAAAAAACCAACGCGAGTTTCGCAAAAGCGCGCATTCATATACACACATACGCCTACGACGCGCGGGGGCGCGCACACCTGTGTGTATGTGTATATATCGGGTGTCAACTGCGTGCGCGCGTGAAATATATAACGTGCGCGCACGCTAAGCCCCGCAGAGAGGAACTTTATAGCGTCGCGCACCCGACGAGCTTTTCGCGAATGAGATTCCGAGGAGTTTCCGAGAGACGTGTAGGTAGGCGCCGTTGCCATGGAGCCTATCCCGAGAGTTGATTTATGAAGCGAGTGCACTGCTTATATACTACTGTTTTCAACAGCGCGATCTACAATTGGCTTTTCCAACTGAGTCTGCCCTTTTTAATTATTTCGAATAATTGTCGGGAATAGAACAGTCGAGCGCGGAGCGTGTGGGTTAACGTATAATAGAGGCGTGTCTTGCCATGCTGGACTCATTCTACTAGAAAAATGCGCGTCTTATCACTGCAGACTCTTTCTACTACGTACGTGCCTGCGCATAACGCGCCTTGTTTTTACTTAAATTATTTCTCCGACTTTTTCACCTATTTCTTCGTCCACTATTTATAATTAAAGCGCGCGCAGTAGTATAGTATAGCGTGAGTTTCATAAACTCCACTTACGGGTGCGCTATCACCTACTTATCCGTTAGCATCCTCCTTTAGTGCGCGTAAACTTATGCGTGTATCGTATATAATACTAGCGCAATATATACACTCCTTTATTATAAAATTTATTCGATAAATATTGAAGCTCGATATCAGTTTTATATTCGGTATTATAATGCTAAATTAATATAGATAATGTATATAGTTTAACGCATGAAAAATGTGTTTTCACGGCACTCGAATTTAAAAATAATTAGCTTGATGAAAAGAAAATCCCTTTCCCACAATTCAAGCCGCGGCTCATTATTCCCCCTCAAAGAGCCCTGCGCGCGCCCCGCGTATTAAAAAACTTTCACAATCTACTGCACCGAGGGGTACGACACACGCGCGTATACGATACACATATATACACACATGCATATAATATACACAACCGCAGCAGCGCGTTAAAGCAACGCATCGTACAGAGGCACATATATGCACGAGTGCGGTAGGGGCAAGCGCGAGGAGCCGAGCGGGCAGCAACAACATCGTCGTCGGCGATCGCGTCATCGCCGGCATCATCATCACCATCAGCAGCAGCAGCAGCAGCAGCAGCAACAGCAGCAACAGCAGCCTCAAGAGCGATGCCGGGTCGTCGCGGTTTTCAAGTAGTACGTATCCCTCACTCTCTCGATGCTGCAAGACGCGCGCATATATAGATATAATAGAGGCGCTGTGTATAAAAGAGCATCGCGCGCATTGAAACTCAGACACACGCCTGTTACAGCAAGCTAGCAGCTTCCGCAGCTACGTACTATATGGCAGGCCAAGCTCCGCTGCTGCTCTTTCTCTCATACGTAGTTGTGCCGTCATGCGTGCCATACACATATACACACATATATAATATGCATGTAAGTATGTATAATACATGGGGATCGCCGCCGCCGCCGCCGCCGCCGCCACCGCCTTTATTACCGACGCATTGTGCGCGCGCGACGTTTCTCGGATTATCGTGGGCATCGCAGGTATGCCATGTCATGTACCTATGTTACTTCTTTCTCGTCGATCTTTCCTCACTTTTATGCTGGGCTTTTTTTATTATTTCGTAATTATATAACGAGGATTTAAAAAGATATTTTTATAATGTTTATATCAGCAACTGTTCGCAAAACATAAAATTGCTATAAAATCATACTTTTGAAAATTCAAAATGAGTTTGTTTTATCATAGGAATATATTAATGAATAATTACAAATTTGAAATTAACATTCATTACAGTCACAAAATTGGAAAATACGATCGCCCATATAGTTGTAACCGCGCGTATACAGTCACAGTTCATAATATGCACACGTCCCACACGCATAACTCGAGAATTGTTAATAGAGATACTAAGCCAGTGGTAATTTGGCTCGTTACACATTAGCGTTACCGGAACGATGGGGTATAGGAAAGAAGAATTATACTCTGACGCAAGCACTTGACACATTTTTGCCTCGCGAAGCTTTTTTACAGGCATCTAACAAAAAATTTGATCATATTTTTCACCGTTAACTTTGCATAATTGCAAATAGACTTCAAAGTTTATTAGCATCAAATTGATCTTAAATTACATATAATACTTTAGAAAAGTCACTTGTTATTTATATTTATGAAAGCTTGATTTATAAGTAATTATTTATTCATGCTAATTATGTATCGCATGAATGTTAAAAGCCTTATACAATTACGAAAATGGCAAATGGTGAGCAATACAAAAAAAATTCATCTGTAAGAGTAACCGGTGTACCCACATCATTCGTATGTCAATTGATCCGAATGTCAGTGGTGGAACCTACAGCGCTGTTTAGCCTACTTTTACGACTTTTCACTTCTCGATGACACAGTCTTGCGATAATCCGTAAACCTACACTACTCGCATATACTCGCTCATTTTCTTTTATTTTGCGGTCAGCCAGCAGTATTTTCTTTGCTGATGACATATTGTATGTTTATGGCAGTCTATTAGAAAGTTAGTTTGTCAGAGATTGTGTTCATGTTGTTCATTAAAAATTACATACTTTTTATGCATATGCATACCTATACGAATGGATATTACGGTACATAAATTATCAAAACTTGCTTGAATTAATTGCGTTGCACATTATTTCACCAAAACTCATGATATTCATTAGTGTTTGATTTTAAAAATATACGAAAATTGACAAATTTTCCGATTTTCATTATAATTAAAAGAAATATTTATTTCTCGTGAATGTTTCATATATCTGGTATTTATATTGGTACATTTTTTCAAATGACCGAGCAGGCTATTAAGCTTGTTTGTCGCGCGGCTTATAGCCAATGAACGACGGAAATGTGGCTTCACAGTGTCATGTAAGTGAAGAGTAAGGGGTTCCATAACTCCTGTTTAAGTCAATTTTGCGGAAATAGCTTTAGCAATGCTTCCATTATTCTGAGCCCGTCAAAATCTACCGGATTATCTCCCTAACTTAGGAACAGCTTACAATTCTGTTATCAAGAACAGATGAACAATATGTAAAATTTTCAAATTAGGAAAATTTTGTATAAATAAATCTGTAGCTGAACAAGTTTCGTTGTTTTAACGAATTACTACTCTATGCATCTAAACTCTTTAATTAACGCATTCTACGAATGAATGATTCTTTTGTCAGTGAATATAGCGCAATGATTCTCGATCGATATTTTCCATCATAAAAAGTGGTATTCACCCGATATTTTCAATTCCATTACAATCCTTAATAAGAATTTAATTTAAAACACTCGAGTAAATACTGCCTCAATACATAATCCTCTTAAATAACGCATTCGTTCATCCGTCCTTTAATATTAAATGAGGTTTGTTTGCGTGACGGTATAAAAATTTCAAAAATAAAACCTCCACCCGTATATCCGTGTCCCAAGGCAAAGAAAAGCTCTCGTGCTCTCTCTCTCTCTCTCTCTCTCTCTCGCTCTCTCGCTCCACATTCGCTACAGCGAGCGCTCACAGAGGCCTCGAAATCGAGCGTACTGTTACTTACTCGCGGGACAAAAATCACACACACAGAAAATTAATAAAGGTCGAGCAGGCACGTGTAGTCTCTCTCTCTCTTTCTCTGACGATGAAAAGCTCGGTCGAGCGAGCGCTTTGTCGTGCGAGCTTTTATAACGCGACACGAGCCCTGTGTATTTCAAATCTCGATAGCTCAAACCGCATTTGTGTGTAAGCGCGCGTGTGTGGGCATGTGTGTACGCGCATTACCCTCTCTCCATCCGTTGGCATTATATGTTGAGCTCGAGAGCCGTGATGCGTAAACATGTTTTTCGCGGAAAGAGGATGGCGATTTTTTTTTCGCGAGTTCGGGAAAGCGGTGGGTATAAAATTTTATTTATAATAGGAGTAACGGTATCAAGATAGTTCAGTGTAATGAGGAGATTTGTTGAAAGAGTATAATCTTATATACATAAGATTCAAAAATTTATTTAGCGATCAATTTCAAATTATATTTTACGTCTCAATTTAGTAGATTTATCAATAACGTAGCACGTGTAGCTATGTTTTCTTTATAGTTTCATTTGAATAAAAATTTTACAACACGGAAGGAGTAAAATTATGCTGAGGATATAATTTAAAAAAATTACCATGACAAACCGATCCCCCATGGAATGTAATTCTGAGTTATAGCTTTAATCTCTTAAACGCGCTACACGTATATCCAGCTTCGCGGCTCTGACAAACTTTCATGAATATTTCGTTCGTCTTAGGAGCAATAAATATGAGAAACAACCGAAAGAGCGGCAGCTATTTCAAAGTGGCGTTTTAACCAACTATACACGGCGTCACGGGGATGGAGGGGGCGTGGCAAAGCGAAAAATTTACAGCCCGCGTAGCCCGTTTAAATTGCGAATATAACTACAAGCGGCGAATCCAACCCCTTCCGCGCGGTAAACAATGCCGGTGGCCGGCTACGTGTACAATGGGGCGCAGTCGTGCACGCGAGCACGACGTTGGCGCCTCAAGGTTCCCGAGATTACAAACGAGTGACACCGAAGTAGCGCGATTAGCCTTATCGGCACGCGTGCGCGCAGCAGAGCCCACGAGGCTTTTTAAACGCCAGTCGGGAAAGGTGTGTCGTTCGCGTGTGCTTCGCGCCTCCGTGAATTCGCGAATCGCTCATGTATGTGTGTGCGCGTGTGTTGCGCTGTTAGGAAGTATATGTACGGTGCAGGCTGGACTGCCTTAGCTCGTTTGCCGAGTTGTATGTAGAAACGATGCTGTAGTGAATTTCATGATGATTAATGGAATTACGCCGACGATGATTGATACCTCGCGTTGCATGTACGTCTTATCGGGGACGATGAAAAGATGCGCGGCGCCGTTGCGAGCTGAGTAAGTCTTGCGATATGTTTTCGAGATCAATGAAGAGGAAGAGGAAGCGCGGACTTTTATTTACGCGTTTGTTTCCGCCAATTGGCTGATAAGCGTTTGCACTTTATTTGATTCATAACGTCAAACATTTCTTTCAAAGGAGCAAAAAATCATGATATTCTGCGTGAGATGCATACAAGTTTCTAAATACATTCATAGGCGTTTCTTCTTTTACTCAATAGAATTATATGAATTGCATCTATTTTATGCGCAACAACGCGCACAGAAACAAATGATTGTATTTTCAAAAATTAGCTATACACGACTAAATTATTATATTTCGTATTTTCATTGATTTCATATTTAACATTTACTACTGTAGCAAAGAAAGTATAAACATATTTCTATTTATAAAGTATGTGATTATCCTATCAGGACATCATTGCCTCTGTAAAGCGAACACGATATGCTTGAATGTGATTCTGAAAGATACGGATAATCCGATAGAATATCATTATCAGGTTTTGTCATCTAAACGAAAAATCGCACTTTGTACTACGACTTTATTCGAATAATAACTACGCGCTTGTAAAAAAAAGGAATTATCCCATTACTGTATATGCGACAATAAGAAAAAGATAAAATATTTTACGTTCGCAGTGCATTCTCATTTTTTACTAAAGCGGAACATTTTATGTTCCGAAGGCTCACGTTTTCCATATAAAAGCAACCCCGTTAAATCCGTATCGGATAACTTACTCAAAGTTGTGCAATAGTCACGTTTAAGCGTATGTATGCTTTTCAGCAAAGCTTTTTTCAAAGCTTTAGCTGGATAAATATGCATGCAATTGGTTTTATCGATAGGAAATATTGGATTAATATTATAATGAAAGGTCAAGCGAATTTTACAATTTAAATACTGTTTTAATATAAATTGGTCAATATTTTATAGAAAATATGATATAAAGTAATAATTGTTATTCAGTTTTAAAATGTTTTTCTTAAAGCATGTTTTATTATTCTACACAGTGTAGATAGTAAAAATACGATATTTTCTTTTTTTTCCTGAACTTGAAAAAAACCTACATTTTTTATAAAAAAAGACCGTTTTAAAAAAATTATTTCTCATAGTTTGTTATAATTACTTCCTTTTCCTCTACTTAAGTTGTTTACTAAATTGACATGACAATATGTGTTCTCGTGTAACCGATAGTATTAGTTTCGACGAGAAAACTATTTTGCTCGAATAAAGGATAAATTAACTACAATAATAGATTCCTGGAACTGTGTGTTCTGGTATTCATTCATTGAGGATCACATAAAAACTTCTCGTCGTATCTTTATATTTTTAGTTGCGAAATATTACTACTCGAATTCAAAAGTTCTATTAATATTTTTCTTTTCGAATTTCAAACCTGTCGATTGAGACCGTACAAGGCACCATGAAAATTATATCAATCTCTATCCAATTTCCGGATCCCATCAATGTCCAGCGACAGATTTTGACGAAGATCGGTCGACTTCCTAATTTCCCAAAGAATTTCCCCTCAAGTCTATCAACTTCTGAAGCGACAGTCCATTCCGGAAAACAATCAAGCAAAAGAACTTTTTATCTGAGTCGAGGCAATAATTCCGCTGACTCAGACTCGCGAGGAATTGGGGGGGAAAGCCTATGCTGCTTTTCTTTCCTCTCTCTCTCCTTCCCTCGCACTCTCCTTCTCTCCCAATCAATACTCCTTTCCGCATCCATCAAAGCTCCGTCGGCTTTAATCCCTGTATATCTCGGCTCGGCCCGTGTACACCTCCCGAAAAAGGCTTATCGTCCCTGCTCGGGCGGGCCGATAGCCCGCGAATTATTGCACCTCGACGTCGGTTCTGTGTACACACCCGTCGAGCGACGAAATGATCGCGTGCGTGCGCGAGCGAGCGCATCATGTTTATTGCTTTCTCTCTACGTATACTTACTGCGCGTGGCGGGGGAGGAGAGCGAGCGAGCAGGCGCTTAAAGTGTACGCGCGCGCGATGGAGGTGGCCAGTCGCCGTGCAAAGGCCCGCCGGGCGGCTTATCGCGCCTCTCTCTCTCTCTCTCTCTCTCTCTGTCTATATACATGTATGTATATCCGCGTGTATTATGTCGCGAGGAGTTGGCGATGCGTATTATATTGTTGCCGGGCGTTCGGGGTGAACAGCAGTGAGTCGTGCACGAGGACCGATTGCTGTCAAGGTTGGCAAGGTGTTGTGTCCGCTACAGTTGCCCAGCCGCACGCGAGTGTAGCTTGTGGCATTGTGTGATTTTTTTTTTTATAAATATTCTACGAGGCGTTATGTAAAAGTGCTTTATCGTTATTCGATAATTCTACGTTATTTATTCGGAGCCGAAGGGAAGTGGACGATCAACTGCGAAGCTTCGATGTTTCTGCTCTATTCTATTTTGAAGTGAACAATAAATCACGGCCGTTTAATCATTAGAAAAGTCCAGCAGACATCATTTATATCTCCGGCCGTTTCATGTTCTGATGTATACACACACACACACATACGTCAGCCGCATCTATTTCCGTGTTTATTCCGCTTCGAGCGAACGCTCGTTTCAGCTCGTTTTCCAGTCACGAAATACCGCGAGAATCTCCAGTTTTCGAAGGCAACAAAGAGTGCATTTTTTCTCTATTAATTATATCCCCATCACGGTAAAGCGAAACTTTCTAACGCTCATAACGCACATCACTATCTCTCGGCTGCTGATTATTATTGATGTCTTGCATAATTAAGCATTTCCGAAAAGAAGAAAAATTATTATTCAATTATTAAGATTCCCACGAAGCAGAACGTGCATGTACATACGGGTGTACATAAGCAGATCGGCACGTGGTCGTATATAATGGTTAATTACTTATTTTTCTGCGCGCGCGCTCGCTCGCCGCTCTAAAAAGCCAGCGGCTCGTGGCGTTGTGCTCCTGCCGCGCGCTGGGCCGTCTTTTTCCTGCCGTCGAGCGTATAGACTCTGATGATCTGCCTCGCGGAGCATCGCCGGTGCGCGGTGATAGCGCGCCGCACACGTATATAAGTATGATACGCTACGTAGCAAGTATGAGCGAGCGCTTTTCTCTTCCTCCCGCCGAGCCTATATCGACTTTTTTTCTCCTCATTTTTTTTCACTATCGGCCATTATTTTTAAACCGCGCGATCAAAGCGCCCGCGCCGGGCTCTCTGCGGTGCTGTTCAGTGCACCTATACATGTGTATACGTGTATGTGTGAGTGTGTGGGTAATGGAGATACAGTCGGAGTTTCGGACTATATTGCACTGCGGCTACGCGCGCGGTTATGCGTAATTGAGTGTTCGCGAGTGATGTTTTGATATTTCGGTTGATGGACGATTTCCGCGCTGGTGTAAATGATGCCGCAAGTCCGCGGATGTGTGATGTGTATATACGTATGCGTGGATAGCGCTGAAATAAAAAGTGCACGTTGACTGTCAATTACCTTTTCATTTATATTTTTTATTCAACTTTGTTATTCAATCGTTTATAATGTTATCACTTGCCTTCTTCACAAAAACTGCAAACAAAGTTTATTATCGTACAATCAAGCTCTTCATTAATAACCAGATTGAAAAAAAAAGAATAAAAAATACACGTTATTTGTATTCATGTGTCTTATCTGGCATTGAATATTACTACTTACATAACATTAATCTAGTTTCCTTTTGTGATATTTATTTACAATTTACTCCCTTCAAATACATTTTATCATTTCTGATCTTCATATCGATTCTTTAATAAAATAGGATTTAATCATACTCGGGTTTAGGACTATAATTAAAACTTCAATAAAAATATTTTCTACAATAATAGAATGAATTGCACCTTACTATAATGTAATTCATAAATTATACCAGATAAGTAAACATTCTTTTCTCTCATAAAATTACATATTCAAATTGACTTTATTTTTGTCTGCGACAGTGGATTAGAATAAATTTATTAATGTAATTTTTCTTCATTATTATATAATATAAATATTATTATGTCAATTATCATAGTATCTATTTATCCACATTATTTCAATATAATTAACACACATAATTACACACATTATATCACATAATTTCATTCTGCAGTTTATTTTAAAATCTGGAAAAAATTTTCTGAAAAATGACGTTGTAGATAAGGTTAGCCCCTACGTAAAATGTATAAAAAACATGACTAGGCGCGTTTAACTGAAATTGGTAAATGCAGACAAAAAAAAAACTTGCGGAACTTGCACTATTTTCTCTTAGTATATTTACAACCTGAATAAAACAAAGCATGAGCTTCTATATAATAAAAAATAATTTGTCATCTATTTTTCTACTTTAATCTAAAAAATTCTTCATTGGTAAAAAATCATTTTTTTTTCCACTGGCAGAAAGCTTCCACTTCGATAAAGTGAAATTAGAATTTACAGCGGCTTTCCCTTGTATTTTGATTAATCTTTGAAGGAAAACGGGTCACGGGAATAAAATTTATAACCTTGTATATTTTTTACCCTAGCAGCCATTTTTTACGTTTTAAAACGATTATAAAAAGTAAATAAGCTGAGTTATTTTTTATAAAATAAAAAAAATTTTATCAATTTTTTATAATGATTTTTACTCTCGCTGAAAAAAACAAAAGACTATAATTAAATTTTACTGCCAATAGTGAAATTTACAATATTATATCGATGTATAGATATGTTTTTTAATTTTCACGTTTACGTAACTGAAGATGTAATGTGAATGTAAGAGTTTTACATAATCCAATAATTATGAAAAGTATGTTTAAAATATTGTTTTAATGATCACCAGTTTTATTATAATTTTTCTTGATAAATTAAATAGCCAAGTTCATAAAAATGAAATTATACATTTCATTATAATGCAGAATTTTTCTTATTTATAACTATATATTAAAAAAGTAACAATAAACGTCGTCATAATAATGTTAATTAATTTGAATGTTTTCAGTATCATAATTTTGCCATAGAATTGTAAATGTAACGATTTGAATAATAACGAGTTATAAAAAATAGTTATAGTGAATCAAGTAGAATACTTCTGAAACTTTATGAAAATGCGACAATCTCATGTAATAAAATGAAAACTCTTAATTATTTTATTCCACTTTTGTTGAATGATTCTCATGATAACATCTGTAATTAATCTAATTTTATTTCTATACCGACACCCTTAGCAAACTCTTACGATTAAAATAAAGTAGTAAAAATATTATCCTCTGATACTAACGAGAATTATCTAGAAAATATCAATCGGCAAGGAATAAACCTGTGCGGTCTACAGTGTTTCCTCGAAGCTCACGTCTCTCTGCGCGCGCACGCGTGACCAAAGTCAAAGTTCAATACACTCTTTGGCTGAATGGCCGTGCCCGTGCCTTTTAAATACCCTCCTCCCCGCGAGCTCATCTTGTTCTCTTCCGTCTTGCACGCGTCGCTGCACTGCGGTGCAAATACCTCGTCGTCGTCGTCGTCGCAGCCGCCGCTCAATTGCTTAATTCATAATGACCTTTGAGCGCCTCCCTACTCTCGCGCCGCGCCTCTCGTCTTTCTCGCGAATTCTCTGCGCTCTCGGAGCTCCGGAGGAAAGCCCATGACGTGCACTCGCTATATATACGTGTAACCAGAGCAAAATGCTTTGTTCGCGGTTCCGCGTTATTCTTCGTTCTTTTTTTCCCTCTCCCGCAATCGCGCAGGTATCTCTCCCACTGGCGCTAACATTGATCAATAAGCGCGGTAGAAATTAGCTCAGGAGCTCGCGGCCGCTGCAGTCGCCTATATCGCCGTCCTTGTGCTACTTGCGAAAAGAAACGCAGGCGTATAAACAATGCGAGAAACCGGGACCAGAGGGACTGCCTCTCGGCTACTGCAGTTACCTCCGGTGCAGCGACGCTGCTTATTACATATATACGTGCGTGCACGCCGAGGAGGTTTTATTGGATCGGACACAATTGGGCTCGAGACCTAGATCTTCTCAATTGAACTATTTTCGTGGACTGGTTGTCTCTTTTCACTGCACCTTGTGTGTCGGCACGAGGCTCTATTGTCCAGTAATTTATTGATATAATTATATTATACTATATTAATCTTTTCGAAGAAATTTAATTTAATAATTAAAGGCTTTTGAATAATACTTTCTTTAAAGTCAATTTACCCTGACTAAATGCTACTTTTATACATACAAAACTAAAAACGGAACAGTTAGAATGAACTTTTTCCCGTTTGAAAAAACTTATAAGTATCCAATCCGCGAGTTTTTAGCAGAAACCTTATTTCTTACTTTCAACGTTTATTTAACACTTTCCAATTAAAAATTTTTCAAGTTTAATTGCTTGAAATCATATATGTTGAATGATTATAAGGTAACTTGAGATAATTCGCCTTCTGTAAATACTTTGGGTAAGAATGCTATATATACCACCGAGAAAATGTGATATTGGTCTTGTAGGGTGCAAAAGCGTAAAATCTGCGTTTTGGACAAATTAGCTGACACGTTACCTAATTCGGCGAATATTGGAAAAAACAGTACAAGAAAACTCATTAACTGGAAAAATTAATAAAATCTATGTTTTTAACTATATAAAAACCTTTATTTTATTATCAACTCCTATGAATAACTCTAAGTACAAAGAAAATAAAGGAATTTATTTTACATTATAATGCATTCTATAAATAATTTTGAAATTCTATATGAGAGTTTGATTATTAATGACTTAATAAAAGTAATACGAATTTCATATACCTTTTCATATTTATTGGATCACATCTTCTTTGCAAATCGTCCGAATTAGGTGAATTATAGATGCGAAAGTATTTTGTTTTTATAAATTTCAAAAAATATTTTTATATTACTTCGTACTAATTTCAAGGAAAAAGCCTCACTTTTCGAAATAAACGAAATGCTTGCTTTTTGTTCATGAGACGCTCAACTCGCTGAAATTTGATAATAGAAACTTAAATAAAAATGTAGTGATCATTCTTAAACAATGAAAAATGATTTATAAGGTATATTTTTCATATTTGGAAGCTGGCGATATCAGATATTTATAAGCTTTCGGATAAATGAAGATACCGAACTAGAAAAATAGCCGAATTAGCGCAGAGGCCGAATTACCTCGAGTTACCATAGCAAAAAATTATTAATAAAGGGGTAACAGACATATAAAGAATCTCATCGGCGTATATATATTATCTGGACAGAATAATAGACGTCTTTGTCCCAGATTATTTAAAAAAAATCTTAATATTCATTTCTGACAAATAGCTGTCGCTTGTAAAATGGTAATGAACAAATGATTATATAGCAACTCTTGGTTTCCAACATTCCAACAATCATTTCCATAATCAAAATTCATGAATCGCGTATATTACAAAGGCCTGCGTTATAATGGAACAAAGTTACTTAACGCCGCGTGCGACGATAAAGAGGAAATTTGCAATTTTGATAGAGGCTACTCCGCGTTGCGCAATAAGTGGTGCGCGAATATATGTGCAAAGGAGATCAAAGCCAATCTTCAAACTAGATCACGTATACTTTTTTCACGCATTTTTCTCCGCACCCGTACACAATTACCCTTTTATTCTTTATAACATTTCAAACTATAATAAATATGCCAATAAATTTCAATAACGAGCTTAACGAGATAGCTATATAAATATATAAGTTATACTCTGCTGGATCCCCGAGCCACCTCCCACCCCGAACCCTCTCGATTATTAAGTTTAGCACTCTCGAGACTCCCCTCCCACCCGCAGTTATCGACAGACCGCCCGAACAATATCAGCCCCTCGAGCGCTGGCTAAGCCTTTTCTAAATCCATCGCACACCTCCACAGTCTATTTTCCCCCCTCATCTTCTCCGGCACACTCTTTCGCTCTCCTCTCTCCTCAAAGACAGCCTCGGCTGCTGCACAAAGCGGCGCCGTGAGCGGCCCGCGGCGGCACGGCCAAGTGGCGGCTGCAGCATTACCTCGCAAATGTACGCGCTACACTGCCACTCAATCCGGCCCGGCAAGGGCAAAATCGCTCGGCGCTCACCGAGTCCGCGATATTCGCCGCGATAAATGCTACCAGGGTCGCGAATCTCGGCTACATCAAACGAGAAAGGGGGCAAAGAGAGAGAATATTAATGGTGCGCGCGTGTTTATAAGCTCGTTTCTCGTTGCGTTGCAGAGACGCACATGCCAGAGGATGAATCAACGACAAGGACGTAGCAGCAGCAGCAGCAGCAGCCGTCAGCGGGTCATCAGTTGGCATCAGGGCCCCGAAACCGCGGCGACCCCAATTTCCGTCAATTAAAAGAGCCCCTCGTGCCCCCCTCTCCCCCGGCCTCCCGCGGTGTACCTTCACACGTACGCCCACGCAGCGCGCAGACTGCACACACACATATGTATACGAAATGTCGCGGCGGGTCAAGTGCAAGCAGAAAAGCAGCAGTCGCCGGACGATCTGACTCCTCCACACCTCCCCGTAAAGCGGCACAGAAGTAAGGCATGGAGCAGACGGAGACGCGGCCGAAGATCGAGATAGTGCGGGTGCCCTCGATCGAGCGGGGCAACATTCGCCCGCTGGACGGCGTGCAGCTGAGGGCGGCCTACAGCCACGTGCGCATCGGCACCTACTGCCCGGAGTCGCCCGAGCCACCGGCGCTGCCCGCCGACCCCGCCGTCATGGTCACGCCCAAGCGCCTCGGCCACGTCAAGCCGCCCATCGAGCAGTCGCGAAAATTCAAGAAGTCAGTGCTCTCCCTACCCGAGCTATAATCTTATATATGTCTTTACACAGGCTTGTAATAGAGCCTGTGAAAGAGCGATTGCGCGCTTTTTATACGTCATTTTTATGATATATTGGCAAGCAGGATGTCTCGCCTTTGCGTTCGTAAATTATTAACAAGTTTATCGATATAAAGGTGGCGTTGATTTTATTTTAAAACGCCCTGTGAGAAGGTCGTAGAATCTTACGCCTATGATATACGCTTGAGTTGATTTTATTTTTATCATAACTTGAAAGAGCTTCAAGCTTTTTGATTTTTTTTTTTATAAAATAAGTAAATTGGATCACTTTTAATATAATTTAGAGACTTTTGAAAAAACTCTTTTAAAATACGAAATAGCAAACTAAAGTCAAATTTGCATCTATAGTAAATAATAATGGTACTATCGTAAAAATGTATAAAAAGTGCAAAATCAATACAATGCTTCGTAAATAGATATATTGGTTTAAATGAATGGTGAAATGTCTAGGAACTTGGGACCAGTATCAAGACTGCTTAGACGTCGCCATCACGCGACGAGCCTTGCAACCAAATCCTGTGATAACATTTATAGTGTCAATAAGAGTAACAGCTTCTTTGAATGGAAACATGGACAGAGCTGCCACGACCAAGGTAGACCGCATTTTTCGTATCGCTTACAACGCATTCGAAACTCGTTAAGCATCTCATCAGTATTCACTTTGTTATGATTTTTTAGAGTCACGCAAATATTCATTATCGACGCCTTTGTTTAAACTTATTTCTAATGCTTCCTCAAAAATGTTTCATTACTTCGATGCAATAACATAATTTACTTTTAATATATAATAATATATTATAATCATGAATTTCTATTTATAAGCAACATTTGATTATGATTAAATTTGAAATACCTAAGCGCAGTTGAATGTTTTTTAAAATTGTAAATGATGAAAAATGAGGGAAATTCGTCATCTCACTGCTCCACTGAACCATTAATCACGCGCTTGCTATCTACAATATAATGAGAAGTTGCATTTGTAAAAGGGCTTTAAATGCAGGCAATTAAAGGAGTTTAATTGTTTCAGGGATGCACGTGCGGCAGAGCAATAGTTTAGACTGGCGCGTCGGTCGGAGTATCGAAAGAAATTCGAGCAATTTGGACAGTCGAAAAGCCTCTCGCAGCGCCGAGCAGTTGTCGAGGAGTGGTACTCTCCAGACTCCGAGCACAAAGTAAATTATCACTTTTCTTAATTAGCCCGTAACACACGCCGTTCCGAACCTCTCGACACACGCACTTATTACTGCAGCTGACACGTTATAGATGTTTCTTTCTTTTATTTATATATATACTCTAATCTCGCCTATCAAATTCTATTCTAAGTGTTTTTCAATTATCTCGTTGTTGTATTCACTTTACTTTTTAATTATATCTTTATAATATCTTCTTAATAAAGGAAGTTTGCTGTTGACGTCACACGAAAAAGAAAATAACCAAAAGATAATGAATTTTCTCAAGTTGGAGTATTTTCACTTTTAATAGTATAGTCTTAACTTCTTAGCAAAGTACCTTCTTTTTGGTTATTTTTTTTTTGTGAATACTGGTAAAAATAAATTTTAATTTAAGAAATAACAGTTGAATTATGTAGGATTACATAAAGAAATAAGAATTGTATGAATTATATGAAAACTATGTACGTTTGAAGAAACAAGTAACATTAAAAAATTTGGCACAACGACAAACTTCCTCATGTTGTAAATATGTCAAATGAAAATATACGCGAGAAATTTAATAAGGGCACTATTTTACGTAAGAGGTTTTGGCCAAGAACGGAATTTCGCTGACCTGGAATGGTTTCTTATTGAATTCTGATAACGCAAAATTGCTTCTATTGAGTTGAAAATTTTATTGACATATGTTCCTGTACAAATACACTGAACGATAAGAAATCAATGTTCTTATACAATTATATATTTGTTATCTGAGATTGATGAATCGAAAGGATCGGTATCTGTATTGTATCTGTATTTACTTCAAAAATATGTTAAAAACGTTCCATTTTAATTTTCAACGACAGTAAAAGCAATAGAGTTTCACCGTTTGGCATTATTTTATTTGCTTCAAGTACTATATAGACATGGTAGTAACTGACACAATTCACAAATATAGATTAAATCATATAGCAGTAGTTGAGCAAATCGCTGATAATCAAATAAAAAATTAATGGATTTCCTTGAAAGATATTTATAAACGTTTTCACAGTTTTATTAAGACCCTACGAAAGCGAGTACGCGTAAGACTTCTGATTTGTCTGAAAAGGTAGGTAATATGTCGAAAAATAGTTGTTACTACATCATACCTAGATCAGTTCACAAATTTCAAGCTCCCATTAACACATTGAATAACGATCACCGTAAAAGTATATATATCTAGAAAATGTTTGCCAGCTCGTACGAGGGCCAGGACATTTTTCGTTCCAACAATCATTCATATATCTCTGAGGCTTGCATATAACCTCGATCCATTAAACGTAATGGTGATTGCACGCTTTGGCAATTCGCAACCCGCAGGTCGAAGATAGTCTCGCTGCTGAGGCGGCTGTCGCCGCGACTGCCGCGGCCGGGCAGCAAGGGCTCGCTACCCTCGTCGCCGTCGATCTGCCCCTGGGTCCAGGTCGAGTACTCGAGCGGCAACGATGGCCCGGTCGCCCAGGACCAGCTGGCCGTCCAGTCGGAGGACACCGTCGACTACAGCTTCCAGCGCGAGCTCCAGCTCAACGAGATGCGCAAGAGGGCCATCAAAGGGTCCAACTACTCGAAAGTGAGTTGCTCATGTATTGTGTCGATATATATTTTTGCTATCTGGGCCGAGAGGAGCTTTCATCTGTGAGCTCGCGCGGTGTGTGATGTACTCGGGTTTCTCTTTTTTACGTTTGATAGCGAAGTATAACGGCTGCGGGTATATATACATACTGCAGTGGTGTGATGCGCGGTAGGTATATAATACCGTGATTCGAGGAGTTCAGCTCGTGTTTGCCTCTCCGCGCGCGCTCGTTACTTTGAATTCGGAGATGCGCTGATTAATCCGAACGAGAAGGTGCTCCAATTCCGGCCTTTTTTCCGTCTGGCTAATAGCGACTGACATTGTTTCTTTCATTTCTTTTTTACCTTTGGATTTTCTTTTTTCATCAATCCATTGAGTTTTGCTATAAGGGAATAATTGGAAGTGCTCTAGTAAAGTGTACAATTTTTTATAATAAAATATAGTTACAGTTTTATATTATTTCTGTAAGAGGTATGGAATAAACTAATATTATTTTTCTTAAAATTTAATAAGTAGATTTGGTTATTTCTTAAAGTGACATTTATACCTACACTTTATATTTTATGCATATTGCAAGTTATGGATATGAAAGTAGAAAGTATCCATATTCAGTGATACGTAATAAATAGCAAATATTTACTCAAAAAGTTTATGATATGATGCAAAA
>JAPYZP010001285.1:0-32255 GCA_030522985.1 Torymus sinensis | reverse complement strand
GCGCCCCGGCCATCGCGCGGCCCTGGACATGGGGCTCCACGGCCGGGCGCCGCCGCTCTCTCCGGCCGTCCGCTGGCTGGTGCTCTTCCGTCGCTGGGGCTGGTGGCCCGCGGCTGCGCGCTCGGCTGCGCTCGTCCCGTGCGGGCCGCTCTCAGATTCCCCGCCGACGCTTGCGGGAGCCGCTCGCGAGGATCATCGTCGCAGCTGGCGCGGCTGGCTGGGCCCGCGGCGGCGCGCCTGCGGCTCTGCTGCGGAGCGCCGGCCCGACGCGGGACTCATGCCGACCGGGGGATTCCGGTTCCCGCGGAACTGGTCTCGGCTGCTCTGCGCTCGCGCCGCCTCCTGCAACAAGGAAAGAAAAAGCAAGGCATGAGCTGGACTGGCTTATTATTTAAAGTGCACCTATGCGCGCGCCCGAGCGTTTTTGCACTCGAGCGCGTGGAGAGCTCGCTCGCGCGGAACCTTTATTTTATGCGTGCATAGACGCGCCCGAGTGGAAAATCGATAGACACGAGGGGCCGTCTTCCCTTTTTACGCTCGAGTTGAGAGAGAGGGACTGGTTATTATTGCTATTAGTAGACAAGTATTATGAGCCTCTCCCAGAACGTCATTTAATCCCAGAGGATATTTTTGCGCAGGGTTAATGCGATTATAAGCTGCGCGTAGGCAAATAGCACGAGGTAGCATGAGAAGAGACGAATGACGGAAAAGAATAGTACTTATATACGTAAATCACATTGAGAATCAATTAGAGTAATTTCTCGTTAACATTCACAAATCCAATCACACAATAACATTTATTTTTTTTCTACAAATATCTTTGCTAAACATTCCGTCTTTATTATCACTGCAAATAAGAGCAAACGTAGCTCTCTTAATTTATATGAAAGACCCTTCAACCAAAGACTTTTAAATTGATTGCATCTATCCGGGAAAAATTGATTTTCACTGAACTGAAAAATTTATTTTCACGTACCATAAATTCTTCTTCAAGAATAATTATATAATCAAACTTAAAAATAATAATAGTATAAAAATATTAATACGCACTCACTCAGATTATATTGCAAATATTACATTAAATCTACATTAAATATACATTAAATCAATTAGATATAAATTAATTTATTAAAAGATATTTAATTAAATAGTCCTTAAATATTTATCTTACTAATCAAATTATTGATTAAAATTAATATTAATGAGATGAATTAAAAGTCTATAATTAAAAAATTTTATATTAAAAAATATAATATTTCCGCAAGTATATACGTATAAATAAAGATTCTATTATAATGATAAGTGCTATGAAGTGTAACGGTAGGTACATTTCATTAACACATATTTTAGTTTATGTAATAGTATTTTTATCTCTAGGCTTAATAAAAATAAAAACATGCTCTCAGCTCATGTATCCATGAGCTTTTCAGTTAGAACTGAATATTTCGCAACGAAAACTAGTTGAATGTTCAGTAGGACAGTATAATCGGTGCAAGCAGGTAAGAAAATTTACGTATACGTTACTACATTTTCACAGGAATTACTATAATTATAATTTTCTTCGTGTTAACAAAGCCCAAGTGTTATAAATTAGAATCTGAAATGTGTTGTTCAGTTTATGTTACGGCAGACTCACAGATGTGACACATTTCTCATTTCTTATGACATTAATACTTTGTATTAATTTTTTGTATATACTTGAAAAATGCAACAATTTTATATTTAATTAATTATGTTTGATTTCATATATATATCGTATATAATTTCTTTATGCGTCAAAAATATTCGTATAAGAAGAGGCATATTTTAATTTAACTTGTATTCTACTCGTACATTGTAAGTGAAGGCTGTATACTTTGCCACGAACAAGTATATATTAATACTGTACTTTATTTGAAAAATCATAAAAAGCATATTTTATAACCCTTATAAAACAACCTCGATTGAGAATGAGACGTCTATAGTGGACATTTGATTAATGTTTTCATTCCGCTATTAAAATGTAATAATACAATAATTGGATTGCTCGCCAAAGGTATACTGGAAAATATGTATGTTATTAAAGTAGTCTTTCAAGAAAGAAATTTAATAAAATTTCTTCGAGTTTTTAGATATTGATTAAAATATTTAAATTAATGAATACTAGCCACTTTATTTTTAAACTTTTATAAAATATATTGTTACCGATAAAGGTATGTATAAAAAATGATCCAATCAAAATTCTTGTTATTTTTGAACTACTGGAACTACTTCTGAGATTTTTATGCACTTACGATTTGTTGCCAACTGTAGCATAAAATTTAGCTCCACCTTTACTCTACCCTCATTCCCTAATAAATCTCAGCCAGTAGCTTAATGTACAATACCGAGAGCCCGCGCCATTTCGCATAATCCAATTACGAAAAAAGAATGCGAAATAAATCTCTTTGTCCCTCGTATATCCTAGACACACGCGCGCCTGCACGTGGAAGTGCCTGGAAGCATTTTGATTGGCGAGCGGCGCGCTAAACTTATAGCAAAACTTCAGCCCAGACTCGGTACATGCGTACACTCACGTGTGTGTGTATACCCGCACACGCGGGTAACTCTCCGCCGTAACTGTAAGGCGTACGTTTACGTCGTAAATTACCGTCGCGTTCGCGCTTGCTCGCGCGATCGTTTTGACAAACGGTACTCTCCGCGCTCTCCTCGTCGCGGCGCACTCGCGTTACTTATATGTATACCTATGTAGCGGCTCGCGCGCGACTTTGGCCTTTTGAAATTTCAATGGTTTTCGCGCGCGCGCGCCTGCGCAGTAGCCGACTGACCGAGCGTATATAGGTGCAGTTCGCGCTGCAGGCAGGACCGTTCGACCGAGAGAGCGCCGCGCTAATTGGATCTCTTAGCGGTGCGCGGATGCGTTTTTTTTCTTTCTCGACGCGTGCAGGAGAGGAGTCGCAGCCGGCTTTGTTGCGCGGCGCTGTTTTTCCGGTTAATTAGAGAATAGCGCGCGCGCCTGGCTTTCGGGGCTGGGAAGACGGAGAAAGAAGTTATAAAACAATGAGCGGCATTGTTGCGTCACTGCCCGCTGAACTTCGCGCGCGCGCGCGATCACGGCGGGTTGCTTTAAAATGCGATAACTTTCGCGATTCCGGGGGGAGATAGGGTGTTAGCTCGAGATAAGTGCTTGAACCTTATATATATATACACGGATAATTCAAGATGCAATCTGCGAGTGTGCAATCTGGAAATACTGCTGATATATGTATGAATTTTATGCAATGTATTTGTAGCTCTCTGATATATTAACACTTCAAAAGATGAAATATTTGTGGAAATCTCAACATTATCTGATTGGTATAACAAGTGGTTTTAATAATATATAACAAATATGACCATCATTCTACCTTTTTCTTTACATTCTAAGGTTTATATATCTCTAAATGGTTTTAAAGAAGATCAAATTAACATATATCTATATAGTGAATGCAGTAAATTTTGAATTTAAATTTTCTTTGTTTAAAAGGTACAAGAAAGTCCTCGTATATTATATCTATAATACGCTACCTCAAGATAATTTAATAGTATGATTTTTTGTACATTTTTATTTTATAAGAGACCTGCAGAAAAACTTTACTAGGAGATGCAATTCTAATTATAACTTATACTATAAACTGTTTTTTATCAATATAGCTTTAAAGTTTTTATTATAATATCAACGTCAATTATTATCGGATTTATTAGATGAAAAAGGTAAATAAAATACTGTTTTTTTAAATTACTTGTGTATTAAGCTGTTTTTATGTATTTGTCTTGTCATTCATCTTTTTTATTACTGTACGTAAACATTACTATCTTGAATTAAAATTAAAATTAGTATAACGAGCCAAGCTAATATTTTAAATCTTTAATTCACAAACATTCAGATACGTGCAAGGTACGTGTGAATACGAGAGTTTTTGTGTTCCCAATAATCGAATGAAACGAACTCGGTCGGACTGCGGGAAGGACTATATCCAGATCTAATCACCGATAAGGCACAATTAGAGGGGGTTCCAGATATTCATTTCGATAGTAATGCTGCCGCCTCAATTTCACACTGCACCACCGGCTCAATTACAGTGACTAATCACGAATGTCCAATCCTGATCATCACTCGACGTCCAAGTAATTAATAATACGAAATTTTGAAAAACTAATTTATAACTGCCACGTTATTGATTAAATTCGGTTAGTTTGAAACTAGATTTCCGGCGATGCCGTGATTAATATCTACTTGTACAGACAAAGAAGCCACCTCTGTAACTGTACATCGTACTTATTCCCACTTTTTTTTTCTTACGAAAAATATACATTTCCATAGCGTTGAGTACCAGGAAAGATAAGGTGCCCCCTCGACCACAAAGAACTTTACCGAGTTATGTCAAAATTGAAATTCAACAGACCTTCAAAGATTATATCTTTTTCATGTATCGCGCGCTGAAAATCATTAACATTCTTTCTCGAATTTTCACCACTCTCCCGCGCAGCGCTCGAAATATTTGCATGGCATTACGCGCCTTTTTACCCGCGTTTAGCCCAGATCTCTGCTCCGCGAGTATATAATATACAGCACGCGGACAACCGAACACCTACATATCCGTCGGGTACACACCTATAGGGAGTTTTTCGCGCCAACTGCAACACCCGGCAAACTGCAATTAAGAGCGTTTTTCGTGGAGCTCGCGGAGAAACAAAGAACCGGGGTGGGGGGGTAAAAAGAGCTGTAGTGAAATGCGCGAGCGCGGCCGTGGCAACTTCGCTCGAATGCGAGTGCGAATAGTGCAGACAAGAAAGAGCGGCAGGACGGAAGGAGAAAGAGTGAGAGACAATTTTCCTGCGGAGTTTCAGCAAGCGGAGAGATCAGGGGCCCGTGACAATCGATTTCGCGTTCGCGCTCGCCGGCGATTGCAGAGCGCTGCTGCTGCTGCTGCTGCTGCTGCTACTCGATTAGTCTCGAGTTCGTTCTTTTATTCGCGCTGAAGAGCCCGACATTTTTCTTCCTCCAGCGCGGCTATCCGCGTCGCTTTTTCCTCGGGGCTCCCACCACCACACGCGCGACACCGCTACATTATTTATTTAAAGCCCCGCTCCGTTGCATTTTGGCGTTGTTCGATTTTTTTGAATTATGGCCAACTTGTCATGCGCTTTATTGTAGTATCTTATCAATACTATTTTTTATTTCAAACATACTATGTTTATGTTATCGAACTATAATACGATATGAATTATGTATAAATTGAATAAGAAATTTAAAAAACTTGGAGCATAACCGGCGTTTATTATAGCTGATTTTCCGCTTTTATGTAGAAGCAACCAGTGAATCGCTGAGAGAAATATCTATTACAAACTTTTTTGTTTCTTTATATTCTTTATAGAAGCACACAAAAGAATAGCCTATACAACGAAAACAACATATTTTCTATTATATATACATTTAAAAAGACCAGAAAAAAGTTTGCCGAAATTTTACCCATTATTTATAAAAATAAAATAAAAATACTAAATCATTATACA
This sequence comes from Torymus sinensis, assembly GCA_030522985.1. Classification (NCBI taxonomy): domain Eukaryota; kingdom Metazoa; phylum Arthropoda; class Insecta; order Hymenoptera; family Torymidae; genus Torymus; species Torymus sinensis. The sequence goes on along the minus strand of JAPYZP010001285.1, from coordinate 26,720 downwards.
AGTTTTATACTACGGCAAGAGTCCACGGCATTCGAACGAGACATAGGTAGGCAGCCGCATAAAAGTCGACGAAAAACCTTCGATATTGCAGCGCGCAATACTTGGAATCGATCGCGAAACGGCGATTCTCCACTCGCATTCATCCTTCAACTCCTAACCTTCTCCTCGAGACTTGTTCGGCCGCGCGCACGGAGATCACGAACATTCCTCCTATATATATATACGAGCTCGCCTATGCTATATACGCGGATATATAATCACGGCGCGCATACAAAGCAGGAAGGAACAAAAAAAAAGACTATATGCGCCGCGGCGCGCGCGGGAAAGCAGGTCACATCACGGGCGAGCATCAACAAGGTATACACGTATGTAATAACTCGAATCAAATGTACGCAGACTGCTCGAAATAATCATTCAACGCTGGGTGTAGAGCTGTGCGCCTCGCGTCTACTTGACGCTTTCCGCACGTGTGAGCGCTTTGTTAGCGGTTTCAGACAGAAAAGGCGCCGTATAGAATCGTTGGGGAGCGACTTTTTTTTTCTCATCTTGGACTCGTTCTCGAGAACAGAGAAATTCCCGTCATCTGCATTATTTACATATGGTTTTCAAGTATTCTCAAAGATTATATTAAAAACAATGCTTTGATGAACAATGTATTGAGAAAAAATGCTGTCAACTCATTGACACGTTATAGCTTCCTCCTCCAAGCTTATCTATTGTTTCAATGCGATATACAGTAACTCAAATTAGTGATAAGTAACAAATATAATTTCCCAGCATTTTTGTTTTAAGGCGATTTTTCCATTTTGGGAATTCCGATAATTTTTTTTACTAATAAGATTATTATTTATATTATAAGAATATAAGTTAAATTGTTTCCAACATTTTTTAACAAACCCACTTTGACTATTACAAAATTTTCTATATGAAAAGCAAAAAGAAAAGAGAATACAAGAGAACTATTGAAGAACAATTTACATATAAAATAGTCTATAAGAAATAAATGACTGGAAAGCTCATTGAATTTTCTCTATTGTTAATCAAAGCGATGGTTCAATGAAGTATCGCGTTATTCTTCCTACTTGAATTATACACATCCTTGACAAAAAGAGGAGCTAATGTGTTTCGAAAGGCAAGAGAGGACTTTCTCGCGCCCTTCGGATACATATACACACACGTGAGATCTCTCATCCGCGAGTGGCGAGAATCGCGCGGCCCCGCGACACAAAAGAAAAAGGCCGAAAAAAGGCGGAATCTGCTCTTTCTCTCTAGCCGCGCGCGCGCTCAAACTCGAGGCTCGCGCCGTTCACCTATACCTACAAGAGTCTGCGCTCGCTCCCGCAGACTCGGCTTCTACTCTTCTGTAGCCCCGATCGGAATCGTTCGATCGGCAAACGAAAAGAGCCGCGGAGCCGACTTTCACTCCGAGCTCACAGACCCCGTATATATACCTATATGAATGTATCTATACGTATATATATATGCAGAGGCGCGCGTGCAAACCACGGCTATAGGCTGAAACTCATGTAAGTATATATACCGGCACCTCTCACGCCGTGCCGAGCAAAAACGCGCGGCTTTTCCGTCCGCGCTACATATAGATATATATGAAGAGGTGCGCAAAAAGCCCGTCTTGCGATCCGCGCGTAAAAACAATGGAGTGGCTTTTAATGGACGTCCCGGGCGTGCGCCGACTATGTCGGACCGTTTTTTACCCCCTCGCCCACCCTCTGTGTCTGCGTGCTGATGTGTATACAGGTATATAACGAGCGGCGCACGCGCCCGCCGCAGCTTCAAAAAACGAAAATGGCTATCGGGAAAGCTGTTGGCGGATACTTTGTGCACTCGTTAAGTCGCCGGCGAGTGATGTTTGGGGAGAATAATGCGCCGAGGGAATTTTCTCAATTAAAAGCTCGAATTTTTTGGTAGTCGCGCGCGATTGATAACGATGCAGTGCACGTTACTATAATGGATATGTGAGAAAAAAAAACTTTGTGATATTACATGCTCGTTTTCTCCATTCTTTCAGTCGTTCTTTAATTTATGTTTTTAGATGAATATGATTAACTTGCGGGCTAATGAACTTTCATCATCATTTTATGTAAGGTTCATTGTTTTGCATACATCTAGTCAATTTCCTGATTTACTTTTTTAATAAAGTTATTATTATATATAGTTTATATCACGATTCTATTTTAGGTATAGGCGAGTGTGACGTGTGAAAATTTCATAATTAGTATTATGTTCAATATAGCTATGCCGCGCAAAAAGAATGGATTATTTAGTTACCCTGACTTACATCGTTATATGACTGTGTGAAAAATTTCATGATTAATATTATTATATACGTATACTCCTGCAGCATTAAAGGTCTGAGAAAATTTTAGGTGTATAACATGCACTTTCACGAGGTCGGGGATGAGCCAATTCAATTATTTAACTAAAAACATTATTAGTTTAGTTGAATTTACGGTTTTCTCCTAATTAAACACTTAAGTTCAAATAGAGATTGTGATTGAATCATTTCCTAGTGAATTTCACGCTTCGATCACTGGAATAATAACCTGTAGTTTTTTTTTCATTTCTCTTAATGTGTTGCTCTTAATGTATTTCTAAGAACGTTTCACTTGATATTATTGTTGATTGAATGAAAGTAGGTACAACATTTTTAATCAAAACAAAACTTTTTTTATAATTAATACGAATGAGTTTTTCTTTCTCCAATATTTTCCAGTCATCGCCGTACATGTACTTGATCATTAAGCTAACAAAAACGATTCTAACGACGTTCTTTGAGGCGCTACTCAACTCAAATATACGGGTTCAAGGAGGTTGCCTATGGGAAAATGGACCTTAAGGAAAATAATTATTCTTATAGTTTGTCAAAATAAAAAAACAACGTCGCTACTATAAATACAAAATAAAATATTTTTACAATTGAGTAGAAATATTGTGAACAAATTTGTGACATTAGAATCATAGATAGCAATCATTGAATAAAGATTCACATAAAATGGTTAGACTTTTTTTGTTTTTCAACCAATTTGAATATTTAAAGGTTCGTTTTGTTTCTTCAAAATAAAACTGAAAATAAAAAAAAAAGTTATGAAAGAATTGATGTAAGCACAATAAAAGCCAATTATTTACATATAAATTTTTGAAAAACTTATAAATAATTGCATTCTTATGAAGCTGATGATTTATTTTATTATTTTTGCTTTGTTAATACGAAGGTAAATACTTAATAAACAAAAACAGCCTTTAAACATTAAATTTGGACGAGGACCAAAAGTGTAACCATTGTATTTGAAATTTCATTCAATGCTTGGCTATGATTCTAATATCACAAATGCGTTTAAAATACTTGTTCTCAATTCGTAAAGTAATAGTGATGTTGTTAATTTATCTTAAGAAATCTATAGGATTAATTATTCTTCTAAAGACATGACACTATGACACGGGATACATAGATGCACCAGTGAATGACCGAAAGCAGAATGCTTGCGCAGAATGTGTTTGTTATGATTAAGTAATATAACGGGACATCGCACTCCGAGCCTTGCCTTTAGTATTCCGCAGTGTTTTCTGTACCTTTGTATGAATTTTAATGCCTTTGTTACATAAATTGGCCGTTAATAAAAAGTGGGTATTCCTTATTCAGAAAATTCGAATGCATTATCGATTTTAATTAATGGGGTCTTTGTTCGAACAACTCAAAATGATGCATCCTGCAAACCTTGTAAGCGTGTAAAAAAAGAAAAAAAGAAAAAGTTAGCTGTATTTCCGAATTATCTCGCCTCTTTTATTGCATTACAAAGAGTATAACAGTATTTATTGGCACGGCTGGCGCAAAGGCATTGTACAGAAAACCCACAACACTCTGGGCACTCGGCAATCTCGCAGGTCATTCACACAGCAGCTACACCTCGTGCATTTCGGAGCAGCATGCAGCGTTACAGCGCAAAGAGGTGTACACGTCGCAGCTATTATCATATAATGATATAGGTGGATATGCGTTGGCGGTCGTGAAACGCACCTTTCTCGGACGAAAAGTGTCTCTTCTTCTGGCGCAGTCGGTCGGTGCACGCGCTCTGCTCTCCCGTATGTATCACACACGCGGCTGGTGGGCGCGCGGAGCGGCAGCAGCAGCAGCAGCGGTAGCTCTCTGCGGCTCTCCCCCTTTTCCAGGCGCGCTGCACGCGAGACAGAGAGAGAGAGAGAGACAGACAGACAGACGGAGAAAGACAGCAGGAGTCGCACTAGTACACAACCACGGGAACGGCGCGCGGAAAGAAAGTGTCACGTCTCTCTCGTTCTCTCGAGCTGCAGCGAGGCCGCTGCACCGCTGAAAGAGCCGACCTTTCGGAGCACACTGTCACACGCGGCGGGCTCGCGTGTCCTGGCGACGCGGCACTCGCCGAACGGAGCTCCCTTGGACTCGCCCGCTGTCCTCCAGGACTCTCTGGTCTCCTCGCGACGATAATACTGGGGCACCGGACTCCCGCTCTATCCAGAGTTAATCACAGCACAGAACTGATGTACGTATACCACACGCGCTCTCGGGTACAAGCGCAGAGAGCGAGGAGAACGTGTCCGGCGCGCGAGGACGAGCTAGGGGGCGACGTATAATACGTGCTACACAGACGGGCTGTCAAGGAAGAGCAGCTGTAGACGCGCGGCAGCGCGCTCTTCGACTGCTGGCGGCCTGCGGCGCGAGACTAGCCTGGAAAAGAGAGGCTGGCTGGCTGGCTGGCACGGAGGGGGCCGCGCGCGCGCGCACCGAGGCCAAGCGCCGAGAAAGAGAGAGGAGCGAGCTACGTAGTGTATGCGCCGCGCCGAGTGTGTAGAACGAGAGAGGATGCGGAGAGACCAAGAGAGGGGGACACACAGAGAGACGAGCGCGCAGGGTGCGCTTGTAAGGTTGCTTTTACACCGCCGCCCCTCTCTCAATCATCGACGGCTTTTTTTCTTCGTCCTTTGCGCGCGAGATGAAAAACTTTATCCTTCATCTATATCCGATTCTAAGTAGATTATTTTTCCTTTTTATATAACTGTGTGCACAACTTTTAAAAACATTCGTGGCTGCTCGTCGAACGCAGATAGTGGAAGTAGATATATATCCGATAATTTGAAAGCACTTTAATAAAAAGTAGGATATACGTTCAAACATTCATAGGTAAATATAATTTGAGATTGAAAAAATGGAAATTACCAAACGCTGTTTGCACTACTAAAAATTGAATTATTTTTTACAGAATTAACGTAATTGAAAAGTGTTTTTGTTAACATAGCCTCTAGTATAACGAATCTAATGGAAAAAGTGTAAATTTAAAAAAATCAATCTGTAAAAGCTTTTTCCCATGACAATTGTCGATATCAGCGGCAATCATTTATTTAAACTTATATTGATGTACTTTCTTGTTACGCAAGCAAAATGTGAACAATGCCATATCGAATAGAGTTCATGACATGTTAAAAATTAATTTTGGCGAAAATTTAAAATTAAAATCGTCCGCTATTATCAGAAAATTGTTACCAGTATTGTCCAAGAGATAAGTTTTTGTACCAAAAAAAAAAAAATAAATTTCCATTTTAGGATTTTGTCCAATTGGGCTCTAGAGACAAAAAAGCACAATTTTTCAAATAATTTTGGGAAACTATTAAATAAGTCAATAGCTGAATGGGTCAGAGTAATCAAAATTAACAGAAAATATCCAGAAAAACTGTCTTTGATTGCTTTAGAACGTTATGAGGAATCAATATTTTTAAACGAATTAACGATTAAATAAGCTTTTTCTGTCTACTTTCTGTTTATTTTTGTATAATTACTCTAACACAATGCTTATAAAGCTATCAACTTATTTAGATCTCCGTGAACTACTTCCCCTAGATATTTTGAAAAATTCCTTTTACTTTGCCGATAGAGCCCAATGGGCATAATCCTAAAGCAGAAGTTTATTTGTTGTCTCAAAAAATTACATCCTGAAGTTTTAGCCAAATCCATGATCTGGAGGTGAGAAGCTCTCCTTGCTAGCCAATTTTATTCAAATATGCTCTATGATACTAAATCTCCATTATTTTATTAAAGTATAATATTTTCTCTATTGACCATAACTTTGAAAATACTTATATTAGAATAAGAATGACAAATATTTTTGAAGCAATGAAAAACCACTTTACTTAAAGCTTTGGTTTGTTAAAAATATTGATGAACGAATCGTTCGCATTTTCGGAACGAACGAATCGAACTTTCGAATGGAACGAAAGTAAATGATTGAAAATAACTTTTAAAAAAATGCTTGGAAAAAGAGCGAAAATTTACTTTAATAATATCTTTTATTCTTTTCATAACATAAATATTTTCAATGTTATGGTCAATAAAAGCGATATGCATATTTGATATTATATACCTCGGAAAAGGGTATATTCGAACTTACTTTCTTTATTTCTAAATAGCAGATCTTAGATAGCATATATTTATTTCTAGATAGTAGTATTCTAGATATAGATACATTTTCTCAGAGATGAACTAGTTTTTGTATAAAAATTAATCATCATAATTGTTACAAGTAAATTGAACATTTAAATTGCGAATATTATTTAATGTCATCATGTTTGTAAATGAGGTGATATTATATTATTTAAATTCAAGAGAGGAAAACAATTTCAAAACTGTAAAAGTATCCTTTTTCGCTGTCACCGCTTTATTGAATAATACAGTTGAAAGGGTTATAAATAAATAGTTATTTTATCTCTGCCCTTCGGACGGACAGTTTACACGAGGTGCTATAAATTCTACAGAGTTAAAGCGAAGGGCTGGAAAGGCGTATGAATTAAAGAATAGTAAAAATAAGCGAAACCGGAGACTGTCGAGATAATTTGAGTGGGTATATTAACCTAAGAGCAAATACGAGATCTGAAAAAAAAAGAAATAAAAAGCTTCTAGAGGAAGGAAGGAGGTGAATATAGATTTAATGCCAATTTTCCACTGGCCAGTTTTGTTGTCATTTAAATAATTTAATTTCTTTGACTTATGAACTTACTTCAATTTATTAAATGCTTTGGAACAACATATACTTCAAATTTATAATTTCGTTTTAGAGATAATTGATCATTAGTTAATTCTTGTATATATTCTAGATATAAAAGAAATTTTTAATTTATTTCTAATTTTTTAGTAAAAATCATTTAAAAAATAATTTGTAAATGTATAATCTAATTTATAAACTGTTAGCGATTTCTGCGATGATATATTAAAAATAATCAATTTAGTATAAAACAATGCTAATTCTAGGACAGAAGGCTACAGAAGTGGGTTAGTCTTTTATGTTACAACCAGACCTACTTCTGTTAATGGTCTGTAATACAATATTAAATTTATAAGTCTTATGAAGATAGGATATTGTACATTAATTGTAAGGTATTTTTACGTTATACTTAATGAAACAATACAACCTATCTTTGCTGGTTCGAATAGAACAAATATTATTAAATTTTCCATGGATATATAATATATATTGCCCCGATAACTACATTAGAAGAAGCAATCGATATACAAACGAATTTTTACAACTTGATTGTATTACTATACAATAATTATATTTCAATACCAAAATTCTTACTAATACTAAAATGGGTGTTCTTTTCTCGAGGAGCTTATTGTAAAGAAAATCTTCCCATTACGTTAACGCTTGATAAAAATATATATACATATAACAAATTCACGTTAAAGATTCAACGTCATGGGCATCCTTGTATTTCTTATAGCGAAAGTGGCTTGAGAGCTATAAAGTGGATGATTGATAAATAATAGGTAAAAGTATTCAATGTAGAAAACATATGGGTAAAGTATGCCAGTAATTTTACTTATATCTGGAATACACGTTTAGTCGGTATATTATTGAACTTTTATTCGACATATAATATTTTTGGTCTCCATTTAGCGATTCATGTAATTAAGTGTTTGGTACTAGTTCTACGTCGTAATAGATGAATCGCATTTAAGTGGTTTTTCATAGAAACTTGCTATATTCCTTGATATGGGACAATTTTCCTCTATAACTTTTGATGCCATCGATAAAACGATATTCTGTGCCACGAGACTAGAAACGAGAAATGCTTGGAAGTCGGCACTAGATAAGTATAATTATCCTTACACGCTATGCCCACCATTATAGAAGCTAACTTGAAAAAAAGACCTAATAGGACTTTGAAATGGTAGCAATTCTAGAAACAATAAATTTTAAAAGCGATATAAAATCGCGACGCAGCAGCAGAGCCATAAAAACATATACCTTTCATATGTTATGAGTATTTACCGCAATACGATTTCATCGAAGCTCAAGCTTACAAACGCTCTGCTCAACAATTTCCCTTCGAGCCGATCGCGCATAATACGAAAATAGCATTTGAACGACGCGTAGATACGAAGAGCCTCATAGACGCTCGGATGAGTTAGAGAGCGCGCGGACAGGGATGATAATCGCAAAAGACAAGTGAACGAAGTGCAAATAAGGATAGCCTTCACGCGGACTCGCGTATATTGCTGGAAGGAAGGAGCACTGCTGCTGCAGCTATATATACAGAGCTATAGGCGGTCGCGTGCGCGCTCTATACCTACGCGAATCAAAGAGCCATCATCCAGTGAGTCGCGTGCTGCAGCGCTCGAGAGAACTCTTCTCTCTGCCTCTTCCCGGCGCGAGTGCACGCGCTCTTCAGCCGCATGAGGTCTAGAGCTATATAGCTGCGCATGCATGCGCCATTCCCGTTCCCTCCCTCTCTTTCTCTCTTGGCTCTGTCGACGCGCGCGGCGGCTTCGCTGTTGGCATAACGCGCCTGCACGCGCGTATAATACACTTCGGCCTGCACTGGAGGATGGAAGTTCAGGACACGCGCGAGCGTTTGCTTTGTGCGTAGTATGTGCCAGTCACTGCGAGTGATGCGTGTCTTTCGTTTTGCACGCGCGTGCGAGCAAAGGGGATAACGAGGGGACGAGAAGGATTCGATGAGGCATTGGAGAGCTTTTCTCCGCGTTTCCGAGTATTTTTACGACCCAAGTGCAGGCATCTTCTTCGAGCCGCTAAATGCGTTTAGCGGTTCTTTCGAGCACGCACGGCACATTGTCACGTCGGATATGCCAATATAATATACGTTTGGGAATTCGAAAACTGAAAGATTAGGCCTGAAAGTAATGCAAAATTTTTCCTACGACGAATCATATTTTGATTCTGCCAATAAATTGGTAGAAAAAATTGAACTGTACCCCCTTAAGTAAAGTGAGAGAGGTAATTTGAATGTATTTTCGGTACTTAAACTAAGAAACTTTCATATAAATATCTCAAATATATATTCAATTACGAGGTGAGGTTAAAGCAACACAGTAAAAAGACAATAATTGGATAGAGTACGGAAAAAAGTACTTATTCAAAAGTAAATTATTACTTTATTCCAAAGTACTTTTTCACTTTTTCAAAAAAGTGAACTTTTTATTTATTTAAAAAAAGTCATGGATTTCCACTTAAATATATAAAGTAGAAATGCACTTTTTATACAAGTTATTGTATTTCCACTTTTTTTGAAAAGTCAATATTATTATTTATAAGTGCATGACTGTGTACTTGACGAATAAGTGAATATGCATAAAATGTGCTCTCTAAAGTAACATAAGTGAAATTTCACTTTTTTCATCATTCGTTGTTTTTTCAATTCACGATATTATACAATTATAAATTGAAAACTTTGTGTGACGCTTTTGAAATAGTATAATGACATTACAAAAAAAAACTTATACTTTCTAAAGCTAAATATAAGTATTTAACCGGCAAAAGTACACATTGCAGTATTTTTACAAACATCTCCTATACAGCACAGTCTCGAGTTTCACATATGAGTGATTACACTAACTTTTACACACATTTCACTGCCAAATTACAAAAGCCCGAGAGTCTTGCAAAATAATTTTTCCAACTTATTAAATCCTTTCGCAAACCCGCGCACCAGTCAATTTTTTTACACGTGAATAATTGCAAACCGTAAACTACAGAAATAATGAAAGTTCATTAGCCGGATCCCATTCAGCGCGAGATGCTTCGTACCAAAACGTCCGTAAAAGACTTTTACACTTACAGTCGACAAAAAAAAAAGAGAAAGAAACAGCACTTGCTTATAGCTCCTATATATATAAGTAATTAACAATGCAACTGGCGCTGTCCGACTTTTCTCGAGCGTTTTTTTTTCAATCTCCATCTCACTCGCTCGCTATCCTTTTCCCTTTCTCCGCTCATTTTTTTACACCCGCCGCGCCCCACTCCTCTTTCACGCCATCACGACTGCTTTCCTCCGAATACAGCCTCTGCGTAGTCTTCCTCGCCAGATGCACGCAGCCGCGGGCGTATACGGCGCGCGACGCGTGTACAATAATCATGCCTGCAGCTAGCGCGCCGCGCGGCCCTTTTCGCGCGAGCAATCTGCTGATGTATCCCTATACTGCAGAAAAGAAGTGCTCGCACGCGCGCAAATAAAGAGGCGGCGATTAACTCCTGCGAACGAGAGAGGGAGAGAGATTTATGGGCTAGAGGAATGGCACGTTTTTTACTTTTCTTGCCGTTCGCTGCACGATCGTTTCTCGAGGATTTTTTACTAGCCGCGGAGCTGATTATGCGTGAGGATCATTTCGATCGCGTGCCACTTCTGAAAATTATACCGCGCGCTGCTCGTGGTTATAATAACAACCGGACCGGCTTGTTGCACCGCAAATTTTCTTAATTGCAAATACTTTTAATAATAATATACATTCCATCTCGTGTTTGCTCAAAAGTTATTATAACATTTTTATGATATACGAATGCACGCGTGTAGCGCTGTTTAAACAACTAATCAAATCGAGTTGACGTGTAAAATAATCCCGTCCATGGTTCACGTGAAGAGCGCTTTTATAACGTGGCATACGATGTCACAAATGAAATTGCGGTAGCTCGCGACGTCGGCGCTGCGGCCAAAGGACCTCTAAATTTCTGACGACGCCGGCCGGAACTTACCTCCAAAACGGCTCTTTTGTGCGCCTATATATTTATTCCCCTTTTACGACGATGGCGCGGGACTTTCCCGGCCGACGCTGATATGTCCACATGCCCGGTGCCACGGCGCGACAGCTGCAGTTCGAGAGGCGAACCACGCCTGAAAGGAGCCGCGGAAAACCTTTCGATGTGTGTATATGTATAACGGCTGCGCGGGCTCTTGACCGGAGGACCTTGCGGACACGTGCGAAGTCTCGTCTGTAAATAAATCAGAGAGTCCGGCAGCTGACTATTTATGTGGAGTCGTGAAAATAGGTGTGTACCGTACAGATGGATAAGGTTTTTTCTTCTATTTATATTCAATTGCCATTAATTTGTCATTTTTGTAAACTTTTTTAGAAAAAGTTATATCTATATGCTTCAAAAACTGGGCTGTATACTTTATCGATGTTCATTGTTCTATACAATATAATATATAGTGAAAGTTAAAAACTAAGTGAAAGCAATTTAAAATTTCAATGCATCAATAATTTAGTAGAGAATACTGGATCTCCTTAACCCTTTTCCACGTGAATTAGTTATGAAGTACTTATATCTTGATCATGTAATAAGTGCATAAAAGTTGGGCCATTAAATCACAAATGACCTAATACCACAATTTTAATATACTTATAAAAAATAAAAATGAAAATATATTAAATCGGTCAAGAACAAATATCTCAAGAATAAAAATCTATTCCAGTATAAACATGACGTGGACCCCCTACATCCTCTTTAGATATCAGTGCATTCGGGTCATTTACCCTAGTACACTATACTTTTATCAGCTCCAATTTTAAGTGTCTTTCCGCACCGTTTGTGTACATTTACCTAATGCCCGCTATTTATCTCGACTGGCGTAATATAGTCCCTCGGATATTTAGTGTTAAAGTCGATAAATCGATCGCTCGCGATAGCGTTGATCAGCCGCGACGGGATTTCGAAAAAGCCTCGGCGCGCATCCGCCTATAATCGACTTTCTCCGCTCCGTATAGCTCATCGTCGCGCTATCTTCCCCGCCTTGGAAAATTATTGTTTAATCATCGCGATACGGGATGCGCGCGATTGTTTGAGCCGTATAACGAGTTTCCGGTTTTCCATGCAAACAAGAGCGCGTGCAGACAGCTGCGGCTTTCGAAAATTGTACCTTGTCACGAGATCATACGCCGACTGTCACTCAAATCCGTGCAGCGCCGCCGGTGCTGCAGACGCGGAGGAAACGCGCGCCGCTCGTATAATCGCCGTAATGCAAGAGCAATTAGCAATTGTGAAAATGTAATAAGACGATTAGGCCGTCTTCCTTTGCGTTTCCCAAAATGATGCTCCTTTTCTCGGAACTGCGCCTTTAATCAGCCTCTTTTGTGCGGGTACAATTACACCGGATATAGCGATGAATTTCTTGCAGTGCTGCTATGATTAGAGAGGTGTACTCATTATAGTATAAATTTCGATATTCAATTATAAATTCACAGTAGACGACAAATTTTATGCGTTGAATATATTATTTCGAAAAATAATAACTTACAAAATATAACGCTATTAATCATAGAAAGGCCATCACACTTAAGCACTAATAGCTAATGAAACTGTCGATTTATTAGCTAATAAAGAAATTACAACGAACACGGTATTAGAAACTTATTCAATTAATTTACCGATTTCACACACGAACATAAAAGTACGCTAAGTCAGTCTCTTAAGATAAAACCGAAATCTGAAAATGCAATGTGTTAACAAGGATATGAAATTACATAGCAAAGACATATAGGAAAAAACAACAACAGTAAAAGTTTAGCTGTCTCTAAACATTCAAATTTATACTATTGCTAAGTCTAATATTCAAACATGTCGGCATATTGTAAAATTTCTGAAAAATTGTAACAAATCTATATACAAATCTGTCAAGACATGTATACTTTTACAAATATTTACGCGCAACTATTATGGTGTAGCAAATGTTATATATGACTGAAATATAATTCGAGATGCAACGAAAAAATATATTACGAAATAATGAAAAATATCTATCGACGAGAAATCTAAAAAGAAAAAAAAAATCACTTATTTTAACAGCAGTGTCAAGCGCGATAAAGTCGACCGCATCGTCAGGCGCGTCACTAGATTGAAAACCGTATTATTTTAACGATGGGGCGAGAAAGAGAGAGAAACATTATTTTTATCGTTCCGTTTGCCCCTCTCTCTCTCTTACTCTCTGCCTTTCTCTCCCTTTCTAAATATCTCTCGACTCTCGACTTTTATTTTCACGAGGACCGCGGCGTAAGGCGGATAAAGCGCGTGCGTGGGAGCAAAGTGCAGAGGGATAAAAGGGGCGAGAGCGAACGGAGGAACGGGAGAATGGGAGAGAGAAGGGCGCGGCGCAGTTGATGCGATTTTCCGGCGGAACTGCCGAATGATAAGAGCCATAAATTACAGTTTTACGTTTTTAGCCCCCATAAACCGTCGCTGCAGCTTAACTTTAAGCCTCCACGAGATATGGCTAGTAGTTTTTTTTTCTATTAAAATAGTGGATTTTTTTTTTGGCGACACTATAGGGATCGATTTTGGGGGATGAACATTTTTTTTGTTATACTGGCGTTGACGAAGCCGTGAATTTGTATTTAAATAGCACGAGAAATTCTTTTTAATCAACAAAACAGAGTAATCCAATATTCGATCTGCGTTTGTAAATAAAATAGAAACAGTGTTACAAAGCGAGTTAGTGGGATTCGTATGTCATTGATTAAATTTGATATGCAATTTAATGTTGAATTGAGGAAACTTTATTTTGTCACCGATTTGCATTTTATGATTACTTTATATCCATACGTGTATTAATTTTTAATCTAATCTTTGTAGCAATTAAATTCATCGCTTATATAGTAGTGCATTATAATATAATTTCTGAACTCTAAGTAGTTCGTTGTAGGACTCAAGAGAGTATTTGAAAGCATTACACTAAGATAATGGATGTTGCTTTTGAGTTGGCAAGAACTTCATTGTAAGCTCACTATATGTAAGTAATTATACTTATAGTACGTATAAATTCAGAGAATCTTAATTAATACATTGAAAACCAAGAAAATATTGATATAAATTTAGTGAAATCTAATTTATCTATAAAACGCTAAATATTAGGTTTTAATAACAAAATTTACTGTTCGATAAATCGTTTGCAGTAGTTATGGATAGCTGCTCGTATTCAAACCGCTTTGGCTGTATTATCTTCCCGTTATATCAATTTCAAAAGTTAATTGTAGTATTGTTAAAAAATAGCCAATAATGCGAAGCTCTCAGATTTAAATGAACTAGTTTTTGCTAATAAAAGTGATGACCTTCTGTTGAAATGTTAAGTGCTGCACTTTTATACTTACAAAGTAGATCTTATAAAAGTTGGACTGAAATAAAACCATTTTACGTTAGCTATTACCTGAACTCTTTCTAGTTTTTTAAAGCGTATAGAAGAACCATTTGCTCTTTTCCCCTTTTTTTCTTATACCCTTGTACAGAACAGATAAAATTTACATATTGATAAATTTTCAAATTATAAAACTTTTCGTGATATTATCAATATTAATAATTCATAAAATAAATTAAAAAGAATGAGTAATAACACTTTACAGCATTACAATGAATTTCTATTCCAGCTAAATCTTTAAATATTTTTCAAAGGTTAATAGAGTAAGCTATGTCTTTTATAGCAGTTCCAGATTTTATAAAATGAGATCAAACTGTTGTAACAATTCAACGCAAAAATACTAGCACAAAATTAGCACCGTTACACAGTTTCACTTACCCCGCAAGAATCTGGCTGGATATAATTAATTACCCATACATTTATTTAAATAATGAATTTGTAAATTTTGTTAGTAATGTGATAAAATAAATGAATATACCGTAACAATCTTGAACGCGAAAAAGTAAGGTAAAATCCTTGAACTTGACTACGATGTAAGTATATAAGTGACTTATATAGTTATAAACATTGATAAGCAGTATTTCCGTTGTACTAGCGGTATCACGAAGTGCGCCCATCGATTTTCCAAAAAATTGCGCTGGGTCAGCCGCGCCGGCCGGGAGTCGTTGACCCCGTGCACAACGTACCCCCCTCGGCCCGGGCTTGTTGTGTGTACGGCGCTTTGTTTATGGTCTACTAGGCTTTTTCTTCGCGAGGGGTCGTTTCCGCCTCGGACCCCTTTCCCATATAATACACAACAGAGCCCGGCGCGCCCGCGCTGCCCGGCCCATATAACGGTTTACCTTTTAATTACGCGGGTTGACTCGTCGGCGAACCGGAAATGTTCTAGTTGAAGGGAGCCGTAATAAATGCTCCGATTACGGATACTATTTGTGTACACTCACGTTTCTATTTATTCCCATCTGATGCCAGGATAAGAGCCGTTTGCAGATCGAAAAAGAATATGTGGCTGATTATATATTTCTATAAAGACTAAAATAAAGAGCACAACTTTCTTTTGTACACCTGTATAAGTGGGTATATCGGCTCTTGCCGAGTGGGAAATCCAGTTTCTTTTTTTTTTCATAAAATTTTGTGCACAAATATGCAAATTCAATTTTACGTCGAATGTTATCAGTCGAGATAATATGAAACACGTTTCTATACTTTTTCATTGCATTTTTAGTTATTTTTTCCTCAACTGCTCCATTTTACTCGGATTTCACTAACTTTTTACAACAAAAATGAAAAATATTATTTAAGACTTTCTTCATATTTAAATGTTTCATAAATAATTTCTTAATTTGTAAAAAAAAAGCTTTTTAATTTATGCTCTTTGCTTTTTTTTCATAAAAAAGGTCAGTGATATAAAAAGTACCTTACAGTTTTTTTAAGTCGTTTCCGCTTCCAAAATTGGTCTACAAAAACTTCTTGTAGCTTTTTATTTTAATATATATTTTAAGCACATTAAATGCCTCGAAGTTTTGACATGCACCGTGGCAAGTGTAACGTATAGACACTTGAAAGTAAATTAATGAAGTCATGCGCCGAAAACCATAAATAAAGAGGTCTGTTGCACCAATATATTTCACCGTTTTTTTTCTCTCCTCGGTTGCTCAATTTATTATTACCCAAGCCATGTTTTATTTTGGTAACGAGCGCATCGTCGAGAAAGACATAAAAGACGAAAATTGATCTCATTAAAGGCTGCGCGTACATTTACGGTGCCACTATAAGCGTCAAGTAACCCGAGGATCATAAATACTTCCGACGCAAAACGGGGGAAAAAAAGACGCGAGGAATCTCATTTACACCGCGCGCCGCAAAAGAGAGCAGAAAGAGAAAGGAGCGCCGGTTTGCGGAAACAAGAAAGCGCACGGAGACAAAGAGGGAAAGCAGCAGCAACATCTCTTTCTCCTTCGTTCGCGAAAAGAAAGACGAGGCGAAGAGAAGGAGAGCAGCCACCGCTCAGCTCCACTCCCCCCCGCGTGCGTGTATCGGATTTCGATATTAGCCCCTGCGCGCGTCTCCGCACTCTCCTCTCGTCGCGACGCTCCGACGCTGCCGCTGCTGCAGTCCTGCCGCTCGGTTTTGTGTGACCTATTTGCCGAGAGTCGCTTATATACTCACTTACCAAGCTCCTATAGGATCTTGCGCATTCCTCGCACGCACGTAAACGCACGGCCGGCTTTACTTGTAACTTCCGTTGCGATCATTTCATTTTCGCGCGCCCCGGCTAATCTATATCTCGGCGACTGCCGCCCTCGCGGAGATTGGATGTAGATACGTGTTGTTTCTTCGTTTTTGGGAGGGGGAGGGCCGATTGGCTGCTGTCGAGTAATTGATTCGAAAGGAGAGACGCTGCGGGGACTGCTGATTGATGGGCGGGTTTATTGGAGCCGATGATTGATTTTCGGAGCCCGCGCGAACATCGCTGTAATACGGCGGGCGGAGACGTGCAGTATGTGCAGACGGGAAGCCCACTCGGGGGATATCGTTTTCCTGAGCTTTTATTGTGAGTGACGTGATTTCCGAGGCTGCCGACGAAAATTCGACGAGATTTATGCGAAGAACTCGTTGGGATTTCGCTCCGAAAGTCATATGTCATGTACTTACCTTGATTCGCGTGCCTTCATTATAAAGATCAAATGTGGACAGCCTGAATTAGTTTTGATGTAGATCTTCACTTTGCTTTTTTATGGGTAATTAGTTATTTGAAAATTTAAGATACATAATACTTATAATGCACTGATTTAACGATTCTATTTTTGTAAGTTTAGATTAAAAAAAGGAAGAATTCTTTTTCTTTATTAAAATTATTTCTTTATTATAGATGATATTATAATATTGTGATTTTGAAGTGTTCTTTGATTCAATTTTAGTATTTATAAAGCAATAAAATGTATCGTCACATTGTCCAAGGTTTATTACTGAAATCAGTTACATTTGTGAATGGAAAATCCTCAAAAGTCAATATAAATTATATGGTTTACTTACGATAAATGGTAAGGCCTGATTTATGTATTAATCCAATGAATACTTTTAAACTTGTCATCATGTATACTATTGTTGTTGCTATGTTATTTAACTTATTCGGATTTTCGAGTGTTTCTCGTCAAATTTATTTCATTAAATTTCTTATTATTTATAATAAAAATGATTAACAGCTATGTAATTTAATAAACTCCATTAAAACGCTACTATAGTGTATTTGATAATTATTACTTAAATTCAATTTTATGTGTCCATTTAATTCCCATTACTTTAGTATCAATCATACTCTTAAATTCATTTCTTTTAAACAGCATTTCATATTTAATGAAGTTGATTTAATACTCATTTATTTTTTTAACCATTATTCATTTTTTCAGCTTTACTTTGAGTTTATATTTTATGTGGAACTCCCACTGAAATAAAACACTTCAATACCGCTGTCCTAATTTAAAGTACGTATATCTGCAGTTTCATAGAATCTGAAAAATGTAGAAAAAAGTTTTGCAACAATAGAGGTTTATTTTCTGCTTTCACAAGTAACTCGAACCCGCTCTTCGACTTGTTATATAGGTACATATTTTTCATTTGCGATTTCTACATTATATTACTTTAAATATATGTAGTAAAAAAATGTCTGCATGTTAGCTCAATAAAGCACCGAGTGCTCGTATTCTTTCAAGATGTTTTAACTTCAAAAAGAGGTTTAAAGACGTTTATCTTTAAAATCATACTGTTGTTTGTGATTTTGCCCGGCAGGAGCGTAATTGTATTATTCAATACACAAATCAGGTATAAAATTAATTTTGAAAGAATCAAATTTCATTATATTTACAAAAGTATCACTTCATTTCTGTGAAGTTAGCCGGAATCTCCTGACATATTTAGCTACTATCTACAGAAAATTAGTAATTTTATTGAAACGAGCAGGTCTGAATAACATATATGTATATATATGGATACTGGTTCGCGATCAATAATTTTCAATTTTTTAAACCAATTTAATTATCTAATCATTTATTTTTATGTCACTATTAATAACTAAGTATTTTCAACTGCGTAAATGGATTCGTTTTTGTAAAATAAATATACAACGATGTTAAAAACTCCTTTTCGAGAATTTTGCAGTTAGAAATGTTGTCAATAAGGACGACCGAATGTTTTATCAATATTACAATCATTATTATTTCATTAGTATGAATGTAATTCAAAAGACTTTCTCATATTTTGATATAATTTTTTTTATTGCTGTAAAGTTAGTATTATACTCACATAATAAATAACATATCTGTTACAAACGATGCATTTTTTTAAATTATAAAGTAAAATAATTTTCAACTATTAACAATTTTATACACTCGGTTCACGTGTATTTCAAAATTAATATAAAAGAATGTTACTAAACCTTCCATAAGTGCGCGTTGATTGCAATAGTTGAACACGATTTTTTACTACTGCAAAATGCATTACTTCGAAATACAGTTTCGAAAATCTACATCACATTGCAGTGTCTTAATCATGATTTATTAATCAGTCTTGCAAATGGGCAAGTGACGAATATTTTCCGTACTTAAAAAACTTCTGTTTTCTTCAACGCTGCCTGACAAAGGATCTTTTTATGTTTTTTAATTAAGCTCCATGTATTTCTAAAATTTTTGCCCGCATTACAAAAATCAAAATAAGCTTAAAATAGATAAACTAAATTAAATCATAAAAATTGCAGTTATTTACATAATTTGATGAAAAAGCGTACTTTAAAATGCCATTTATTTCAAAATAATATTTTAGACAATTAAAATGAAGCAAACAAATGCGAACATTTTTCTCATTGTAAATCTATATTATCTAAACAAAAGGATAACTTTACTGGGGAACAAGAATATGCAATAAATGCTAAAAATGAAAGAACAAATGCGAGTCGCGTCAAGTCGCTTTATTTGATTTTTCACTCATCATCAATATGTTCCATCGGGGATATTTGCTTGAAACAATGTTTGCTCGGTAGATCGATCAAGCAAAAATAAACTGATATATTCGATTCGTACATTAAAACCAACTTGGAAGGGAAGTATGGGTATGGCTAGGCGAGCGCTCAAGCGGCTTCGCTTCGCGAGCAAAGCCGTTTCAGATGCAGACCTTTGTACAAAAACTATAACTAATATAATATATATTTATATATAATATTTTGTCTACCATGTAGAAAACAATGACTTCGAGCCTTAGTGTCGTGAAAAAAGATCACTTAAATGCACGAAGACCTTAGCTCGATACACAAGTAAAGAATTATTTTGTTATCGTCGTCGTGCGTTGTGAATCAGAACCACAGCATTGATCGCTCAATCGTCGAAATACTTTTTTTCGGCACATGTTTAATCGTCCTACATCAATCGTTTCCCAATCTTTTACTTATGCATTTTTCTTATTGTTTCTGTCTTGTTTTAGCGATCGCTTTGTAATAAACGCTGTACATTACAAAAGTATCGAAACGAATAAATCTATTTATCACGCGCATTAGTATACTGTAAAAATCGCTTAATCGCATGATTCGTATTTGTTTGCTATGCCTCTTTAACTTTTAAATCTTTCCCTTAGTTTTAGATTCTCAAAAAGTTTAGAAAAGCGAGATCCCCCAAAATCACTGTTCACCCATGGTATTTTCTTTTATATAATATATATACTATATATAACTATACACCTACAATAGTTAACAAGACAAATCTGCAGCCCGATCGCGCAGTGCACGAATTCATTTTTTCGCTCCATCCTCCATTAAATCGATTAAACTTACGTGTTTAAGTTAATCTTAAGTAGTGTGTATTCTCTTATTCTGCGCTCTTAAATCTTAAGTTGCCTCTCGCACGCGAACGCAATGATTCTTGTTTTTCGAGGCGCTCCTCGTTTTCACAATTACATCGAGGCACACAGGACGTCGAGAAATGGCTTCGTCGACTTGTTTCTTTTATCTTCGTATAACGTAGCTGCTCATTTAACTCTGATGCGAGTTCTCATTGATTTCCGGACATTCTGTGCGTAAAATTTCTTCGCGGGAAAGTGTAAGTTACTCACTAAGTGAAATTTAATCAATTTCTTAGTATATTTAAAATTATCTTCACTACAAATGAAATAATTTAAAAAATTTATTTGTGCTTACGATGATTTTCCTTTAGTATTTAACTTCTCGAAATACTTTCAGTTCGGGTAAAAAATTTGTTTCATAAAATTACATGAAATATTTCGCGTGAATTCGCGATAAAATCAAGACTTCGTATCAATTGATTAAATAGAGATCATGCGTTGAATTGATTGAATTTCACTTTTGATTGCAAAAGGATATTTAGTCCGTGCTTAAAACTGTAGTTCTATTTCAAGTTTTTACATATAGAGATACGATTACGCTCATGTACGGCAATAAATACAAAAGTTTCTGTATATTGGCATTCGGTACTGCGCTTCTGTTTTTCACTGTTTCTAAGCTAAGATTCGCTTATGTGTTATTAGAAAAGTCGACGTAGAAAGGTATAAATGAGTGTTTACGCTGCACTTTTGTCGTTTGCGTGTTCTCTCATTTCTACAACTTGTCTACAACGATAAGGTTCTACACGACTTTCACGGTGAGAAAATCCAATGTAGATACATCATCAAAAAAAAAATCGTTCTAACGAAAGCTGTCGCTGGTTTGAAAAGGACGGAAGTGAAAAGAAACCAAATACATTGTGGAATGTATTACTTTAGCCTGACAAAGGTGCTAAAAAATAAGACCATTTTATGCCTTAAAAGAAAAGAAATTGTCGAGATAAATGCGTAAGATCAGTCGGAGTGTATAATAAATTTTCATAAAAATGTACTCAAAAGAGCACCATCGTGATTGTGTGATTGTGCAGAGGTTTCTTTTTCATAAGAACAGTGGCGCTTAATGATAATACGACTTGCCGAGTAAATAATAAATTATTAAAAAAGGAGCGGAAGATGTAGAAAGTCTTTTTGTAACTAGAGGAAACTTTTTTCTCAAAAAGTCAGTCGAAAAGCTCAGCTTTTGGAAGTCAATTGTCGGGTATACTGTTTTACATCTGTAATTTTCATCAATTGCTTCATTTGCTGCATTATTTTACTCTTAATTTTTCACACGATAAAAAGTTATTTCATCTCACCTTACGCGTATGGAATAATTTTTAATTATTCACGAATACAAGAAAGTTGATAAAAAGTTTATAAAAAATAAAAAAAATTTCTTAGCTTAACAATAGCAAGATTTTTATAAAATCTTTTGATAAAATTTATAAGGGACTACTTTAAACGTATCCTCATTTAGTAATTTTCAACTCATAATTACAATTATACCAGGGTATAAAAATGTTTTTGGCAATGCAGCGCCTTCGCTAATACAATAAACCCATTTTTGTACTTTGAACGGCGTAAGAAGAATAATTAATGAAAATAACAGATGTATAACCCTGTTCTACTCTCTACTCCTCCGTGACAATCCTTTTTCATCCGATACAATCATTTACATTCAGCCAGTCGTGGTCCTCGAGAGTCAGTCGGTCGCTCAGTGAAAATACGATGAGCATACGTCTGCTAGTTCATGTCATAGCGCATGATCGTCGTCGTCGTCGTCGTCATCGACTTTTCCTTCCGCGTCAACGCGACAGTCGCGGCATCGGCATCAGCAGAGCAGCAGCAGCAGCAGCAGCAGCAGCAGCAGCGGTGGCGGTGGCGTCTCGGTCCTGTGTCCCTTATATGGCAACAACAATAGCAACAACGGCAGCGTCAGTGACGACAATTATTATGGATTGAGGCCCTGACGCTTCTCCTCCTCGAGCATCGCGTCCAGCTCGTTTGTAAGATTTGTCAGCATGTTGCCGATGTCGCTGAGAACATCAGCTGGCTCGCTACTGACGTTCTGCACCGACGAGGAGTGTTGTTGCTGCTGCTGCTGCTGCTGCGACATTATGTGGCTATGGCTGGGGCTGTTGGCGTATTCCTGGGCAGCCCGCGCTGCGCGTTGCTTTATCGTGCCAGCGTTCTCGTTGGCGAACGGGAGCGAGTCGGATTCTGTGCTCGAACTCGACTGTAAGAAGACACGACTTATTAGTTGCTTGAACGGGGAAAATCTTCTGCTTATTTTGCTACACGAGTACCACCAAAATACATGGATGCACATAATTTATCTGGTTTTAGTTCAAATAAAGAATAACGTCGAATGCTACTGTGGAACTGAAGCCACGATAAAAAAGAAACTAAAAGTACCTAATAAAAGTTTAACTACAATGATAATTGAATACATTATAAACTGTAAGTAGTAAAAAAGAGTATATACTTTAGTGCAGTGCTGTATAAATGTGTCTGAAATATTAAACGGGAGTGCATCTGTGCAAGATTAATGATAAATAATTTGATGGCAAGATCTTACAAAACGATCGAAGAGGCACACCTTAAAGCTAGCATCGGAACCGTTGCGATGCTGCAGGGCAAGAGTGGCCATAAGCTCGTGCTCGTCGCTGACGTTGGCGCTGACGCTGCCCCAGCTGCGCGACATGGAGGAGGGCGGCCGGCTGAGCTGGCCGGGCGTCGAGCTCGCCGTCGGCGGCGGCGTCTGCGAGGACTGCGTCTGCGTGGCCGGCGACGAGGCCGACATGATGTGCTGCATGTGCTGCATCTGCTGGAGCCGCTGGATGTGCTCCTCGCAGCTGGCCGTGGGCACGGGCCCGCTGCAGTCGATGACGACGTCGCCGTTGCCGCTGCCCAGGCTGCTCACCGAGGAGGCGGAGCTTTGCCGGCGTGGCGGCGAGGGCGGCCGCCGCTTCATCAGGTTCGGGCTACTGTCGTGGCCGTACGTCAGCTGGTACTTGTTGTCGAAGTCGCGGGGCAGCGACTTGTACGAGCCCTGCGTCGCCTGGATCTGGGGGAAGAACGTCTACTCTTACTTTTGTAGATCTTGCGTGGCAGTGGCAAATATTGCTCTCTCGGCCTGTGCTCTCATTGTTTTTAACTACATTTTTCATTCTCATTAAAAATTCATCGCATTTTGCAAAAATTATTTTATTTTAAATCTTTTACATTGAGTTCTCAGTGAAAAACTAAATTCTAATAATATTGTTTTAATTTCATAAGTTTAACTATTAGAGAAGTACATTATAGTATATAACTTTACCTAATCAATTCTAAATTAACGTACGGAAAACGTTTTCAATTTCATAATGCTGGTATAAAATTAATGCTACTAAATATCTACTAAAATCCAAGGTAAAATTTCCGACTTATGAATGACGTTTGACAATGTTTGATTATAAATCGAAGTTTGGTGCGGTACAAGGACGCGAGAGGGGGAGCCTCGGCGACAACAGCAGCACAGGCCTGCTCGCGCTCAAACGCTCGTCTCCTGGACGTCGGGGCTTACTTTGGCGACGGGCCTGGGCCGCACGAGGCAGTGCCGGGGCCTGGGCAGCGTGCCGCCGCCGATGTTCTCGATGATGTACGCGTGGTCGTTGGTCGGCGTGAGGTCGCCGTCGTCGTAGCTGCGCGGCCGCCAGTCGAGGATCGACTGCGAGGGGTGGTGGGACTGGGGCGCCGGCGAGGGCGGGTAGCCCAGCGGGACGTCCTCGAGGCTCTCGAGGGACTTGCCGCGCGAGTGCCCGCCGCCGACGATGCCGCCGCTGCCGCCGAGGATGCTGCCGACGCCGGCGATGCTGCCCCGGCCGAGGGTCCCGTAGTCGGGCAGCGCGGCGTACATGCTGCGCCAGTTGCTGCTGTTCAGGCTGGCGTTGCTCTGGTTGCCGACGCTGCCGGCGCTGCTGTTGTGGCCCGTGTCCGCGGGCCGCTGGAACGACCTGAGGATCGGCGAGGAGCAGTCCTCGTCGGGCGAGGGCAGGTCCGGCCCGCCGCGCTGAATCACCACGTCCTGAAAAATCAATGCTTTCGCTCAGTCTCTCTGCGCTTGGCACTTGTACCTCTACCGCGTTTATGCCTGTGA
The DNA here is from genome assembly GCA_030522985.1 of Torymus sinensis. Classification (NCBI taxonomy): domain Eukaryota; kingdom Metazoa; phylum Arthropoda; class Insecta; order Hymenoptera; family Torymidae; genus Torymus; species Torymus sinensis. The sequence continues at coordinate 2,251 of JAPYZP010001285.1, read as the reverse complement.
CGTGGATGACGTGCTTGATATACGCATATGTTAAAATAAAGAAAATGTGGACTTGTAGTAATAATACTTTACTTGATGAGTGCAGTGAGATGAGCGGTGAAGAAGCGGAGAAGAGAAATAAAAAAAGGTAAACACTCACTTCCACTAGATTGTATGAGCAACAGACCTGCGTGTGTCCAGGATGGGGCGGCAGCCGGGCGAGGTCGAGGGGCTGTATGCGCTTGCCGGCCCTGATGTCCTTGACCCGCTTGATGGCGAGCAGGAGCTTCTTCTGGTGGCCCAGCCGCACGATGCCGATGTCCTCGAGGTCCTCCCAGGTGAGCGTCGTCACGTCCTCGACGCTGCGCATGCCCTGCTGGTGGAGCGCGCCGAGGTACTCCTCGAGCCTGAGGAGCCGCAGCCACTCCTCGAGCGAGCCGGGCACGTGCTCGGGCAGCCCGTCGCCCACGTTCAGGTTGTCGATCTCGGCCTTCAGCCGCTTCCTGTGGTTCGGTTTCTTTATACCTGCGCAACAGTCGAGGCCGATTAGTATATACGCGCGTGTGTGCGCTATCGTTTCCGCGAAGCGCGCGGACGGATGTGACGCGGCGCGCCGGTATGCGCGAGCGGGTTACGTTACGCGCTATTCTCGAAACTCTGCGGCCTCTCGGCTACCTTTCGGGCTGGGTGCTTCGATTAACGCGTGCGCGCGGGAGAGAAAGTTCTCGCCCGTTGTTTCGACGGGAAATATTGACTTTTTGGTAAAGTCGCGCTCTGCAGGCGACGTTTAAGTAGAGCATGCACGTTTTCTGCATTCAAGTTTTTGCCCGATATTAATAATAAATATTTTACTTTATTGTGCATTCGTGTCACCTACATTTGAAACATTTATACTCGAACAGTCATTTAAAATTTCCGATATATTCAATAATTTTAAATATTAATATATGTATATTACGTTTGCCAAATTATTAAAATTTTTTGATAAAACCAATTCAGAATTGCCGCGCGTTTCAGATAAAAAAAAAGATAAGTATATGAATAAAAATACCATATAATACTTATGTTGATATGAATGTATTCAATTTCAAGATTCATATAAGAAATACATTTATGTATAGGCGCGTGGTGAATATTCGGCCAATATGAAAAGATTCTGCCCCGGTATAATGTTTTGGTTAGCTATACATATACAACCGATAAGAGTAGCGGTGTAGATTGAAACCCTAGACAAAATAATTATTGAACTGACCGGCACAAAGGAGAAAAGAAAGAGAGCAGTACAGACTTACTCCGAGTAGAGTCGTTTTTGCTAATTAATGCAGTTAATAGTTATTATTATATATAATCCTCACCACAAATAATTGCTTACATATACGAAAAGTTCATTTAAAATTTTTGTTAAGGCTATACATATAAAACTCGTTACTAATTATGTAACTGAAGGAGAATTTAGACAAAATATTTGATTGAAAATAGCGAATATTCTGTAACAAATTTTTTCACTCCAACAACTCATTTAATTTTCTCATAAAGAACATTATAATTAAGATTTCGATACGAAAGACAAAGCCCCGATAATCCGGAGCTCTGGCTACGTCATCGAATATCCATCGGACGTCCCTGATTCCGGGAAGACGGCTGCTGATCCATTAGACTCACCGATAGCCGTGAGATCCTCGGGCGTCATGCGCGTGATGGTGGCGAGGTCGTAGCCGGCCGAGGCGAAGAGAGGAAAGTACTCCTCGAACTGGAGCTCGGCGAGCCAGGCGTGGACGACGTCGAGGTCGGTCGGCCTGTCGGGGTGACTGCCGAGCGAGCTGATCGAGCAGCGCGGCGACGAGGTCAGGGCAGAGCCGGCGCTTCGTGGGCCCAGGTGGTAGCCCGAGGCTCGGCCCGAGTCCAGCGAGGCCGTCGAGTGCCTTGAACCCGAGCCCGAGCCGGAGCTGCCCGGGCTATCCCGTCGAGTGCCTTGAACCCGAGCCCGAGCCGGAGCTGCCCGGGCTATCCCTGCCCGGGCTCTGCGTCATGTCGATACCTAGACCATAAGAAATCTCGCTTTAGTCTCTTTCATTATAATTATTATATTTCATATATAGACTTGCTGGCTTAATTCTAAAATACGCGTTGAAGAAATGAGTATAAAAGACTCAAGGTTTCAGCTGACTTGCTTTTTCAGCACATTCTTTTTATATTCTATTTCAATCCCGGCTACTGTTATAACAGAAGCTTCAATTTCACTCGTCTGCATCTGACTCGTTAAAAAAATTTC
>JAPYZP010001284.1:0-17438 GCA_030522985.1 Torymus sinensis | reverse complement strand
TGTACAAATGGCATAAAAAGACTGATGAAATAGTGAAAATGTTAATGTTCAATTGAATAAAATGAAAAAGAGGTATGATTATTATTTTAATTTATCTTTTATATGTTACTAATCAAATAAAACCCGAAATTAAACCCTAATACCTTATAACGCCTTATCCTCAACTCATCACGCCCCATTCTTAACCTATCATGCCCCACGTTGAAACCTAACCCGCCCCACTAGTGGGATGTCATGGGTTTTTTTAACTCGGTCTCATTTTAAGTACCTTCTGGTTTAAATAATATGAAAAATATTAACATTTACAGCTAGCTGAATTTTATGTTCTTGAAAAGTTCTTTTAGACAATTGTATTATGCATAAGTGCTCATACTTATCCCATAATTAAATATGATTGACTAATGTCAGGGGCGGGGGGCACCCTCCTCTACAATAGTTCTCTGCACGGAGAGAAATTGTCCAGTAAATTTTACAAGGTACAATAGTAATTCTCTCACAGACTGCTCATGTGAAAAATTTTACTATGTAGCAATTTTTTGTAGGGAACCTACGAATTTTTCTAAGAAACCTATGAATTATTCTAAGGAACATAATATATGAGTTTTTTTAAGACGCCTACGAATTTTTCTAAAAAATTCTCGTAAAAATGCCAATATGGGCAGTCTGTGAGAGAATTACTATAGCACCTTGTAAAATTTACTGGACAATTTCTCTCCGTGTGCATACGTTACCATAGAACAAGATCATAGTAAAATAATACTATAATTAAAAGATCTTATATTCCCAAAATTTATCATCAAAATATACTTAATTCCTCGTCTCGATCAACCCTAGCGCGCAGCTCTATAGAAATCTGAAAATCAGCGCGACAGAGAAAAAAAACGCCAGTATAGAGCCCGACCTACCCCGATATTCCCAAAACAAAACAAAAGGGCCAATATAATCCACGCCCTCTGCTCTGTAACCTGTACACACCTACATACACGCGACCCGATGTTTGCCTCTCTTTCTCTCTCGCTCTCTCTCTCTCTCTCTCTCTCCCATACGTATACGCGCGTACAATACACCTACACCTACACCTGTGCGAAAAACCACCGCCGCTGCCGCGCGCATCCCGAAACTGCTGCTGCACAGCCTCGCAACAAGCTCTGCGCGCGCTAGCATCGAATCGCCTATTTCGAGCTCGCGAGTGCACCCAACCGGCGTCTATATGTGCGTGTGAGCGCACGAAAGGTCGAGGGGGGCGGGGGGAGGTTGCAGGCGAGCGCGTACATACGAGAGCATCACAAAGAGTTCAGCGAGCCGTGACAGTGTGCGTGACTTAATTCGCATATACAGCGGCTCGCGTATACATGTATAAGTATATATATGCGCGTGTGTTCGCGGTGAATTTCGACGCGAGTGGACGATAAGGCCGCTTTCACAACGTGGGAGGTGAGCGGCTGGACGTGGGCGTTTAGATAATGAGTGATGAGATTGATCGTGAATGGGGCGTACGCGCCTGGGCAAGGTAAAATTCGCGCTGGAGTTTTTAAAAATTGATTTCTATCCGTTGGATCAAAAGTGAAAGTATTTTTTTCTGTATATCCTGACAAGGGTGTATGTATACGTCGTTTATTTTATCCGATTGTGTAACATTCACTTTACTGACGATACTCTCTAAAGTTGAATTGGTGAAAAAAACGACTAAACTATATCGAATATTCACTATATCAAATAGTAAAATTGTTCTTCTAATGTTCACTAATGTTTAGTGGTTTTTTCACTAATTCAACTTTGATCATTATTGTTACATAAAGTGTTGTTATAAGGGACGCAATAAAGTGCTTGAAACAATCATCATCCAAACCATAACATCTATTAGAACAGTCAGTAGAAGCAGCCCAATAATTTTTTTTATTTGATATAATTAATGACGAGACTGATCATTGATTTAATATATTATACGGGTTTTAATATATAATAAGCGTTGAGAAATGTTATTAATTACTCCAATCTATACAATCAAGTGTCAATTTGATTAGTCTTCAAATACTTATAACGAAACCATTAACTTTCGTTACTTTTTCCAACATTATCTAATACATAATTTTGCGATTTCTGGAATCACTTAAAGACCATTTTTGAATTGACTATTGTCTGCAAATTCGAGTTTGATCCACGCATACATTACACCTTTAAACTGACTCTGCTCAATTGGCCAATAATAATTTTGTCCGTGCTATGAAGGTGACTCTTATTATTAATTCGAGTAATTCATAACTAAAGGTACTTTTGCTACAGCAAATTGGTAGTATAAAAAATAAATATAAATACTCTTTAACATTTTACTAAAACTATTAAAATATTCTCTAGACTACACTGACTAGGAAACTCATTATAATGATTAACTCGAAAACTATTTGTCGACATCAACTTAATGAATATATAAATTGGTATTTCTAAATATATTTCTACTCCTCTAGTTTGCCGCAAAATTCGTAATATTCTACTCCTCTAGTTTGCCACGAAACTCGACTACTGTAATATTACTTTAACTTCCCGCGAACGCAAAAATTATAACACTTGCAGCCCAATCAATTCGAATTTAAAAAATCACTCTGATTTTCAACGTAAAATACCGGCGCGCTCTGGACATCGTCCTATCCATTCAACATTTAATCCATAAGCACGAAGCACGCTCGCATGTCCCCTGTTTTTCTCCCTCCCTCTCTCGCTCTCTCTTTCTCTCTCTGCACACCAAACGAACGCGCACCGTTGTGAAAGGGCACTAAACTAGAGCCTCGTAGCACGCGAAATTTCTCTCTCGCACCCTTCACACACGCGCGGTGCGGCGAGATCAACGCGCGCGCGAGCGCAAAGCCGATGGCCACGCGGCTAATTTCAATACCCCGCGTTAGTTCGCAGCAGTGGCAGCGGCTCTCTCTCTCTCTCTCTCTCTCTCTCTCTCTCGCTCTCTCTGTGTTCATCAGCGGCCGCTTGTTCGTGTGCGCGCATTTATATATACAGACGCGGGCGGAAAAAGAAGCTCACGCGGCCGTCCGCCCGCGAGCTCGTGTAAAATTACCAGTTGGAAGCTGCGAGGGACAAAGCGACCGGTAATGGAAACCGGGATTAAGTTTTCCTATAGTGTCCCTATCGCTTTCTCCTTGTCTCTAATTTTCATAATTTTCGAAATTGGGAGCCTAGAGAGAATCTTCTTTTGTTTAAATTTATAGTAAAATGGATAGTATTCATACTACAAAAATGTTCTCTGTATTTCAAAAATAGACGAAATATAGGTAATGTAGGTAATCTCATTTTTTTCAAGATTATATCTTAAGGTTCTATAGCCTAAAATAGACCATTTTCTTGTTTAATGAATTGTTTATATATTGCATGGTGGGAAACAATATAGACTGGTATTTCAAGTATAACTGAAAAAATTTTTGAAATAAAATTTCAGTACTTATAAAGTAGATATAAACAAATGAAAAAAATTATTCAACAAATCACTTTTATCTTTGTTATTTTGGCTCCCATTTTTATTCAGAAAGGCTCATTTTAATCTCTCTGAAATTTTATTAGGAGTTATATGGGACTAATTAAGCAATTTTTAAATCCTGCAAAGTTACAGGCAATTGTTTAACTGAATTTAATGAAATCCAATATCAGATTCGAACAAAACTTGGTAAACAATTGCCTATGTAACTTTCCAGGATTTCAAAATTGTTTAATGAATTTTAATCAATTGAGCCTTTCCAAATTACTTACAATCGAAGCAAAAATAAAAAAGATTAAAGTGATTTGTTGAATAATTTTTTCAATGCTTTAAATTTACTTTATAAGTATTGAAATTCTGTTTAAAAAATTTTTTTCAGTTACTTGAAATACCAGTCTATTATAATATATTGTTTCCCACCATGCAATGTATAAACAATTCATTAAAATAAAATGATCTATTTTAGGCCATCATCTAATGGATGCAAGTCTATTACATAGATTTATTAACTAATTGCTACATATTCATGAATTACTAAATTATTCTTGTGTATTGATAATACATGATACAATAGTTGCTGTCGCATCATTCCTGGATTACTAAATTAATAAATAGTACTTTTACTCTTCTTCGATATATACCTCAATTTATTAAAGTTAACCAACGTACATATTGAATTTATTAAAGTTAACCAAAGTATATTTTCAATTTATAAAAGTTAACCAAAGTAGGTACACTTTCGATTTATTATTTCCCTTGCCTCAATTTTAAAAAGTAATACATTCACACATTCTACCTAGAATTTGATTTTTGGTATTTGAGAATATGTTTATCAGATCTTTTGCCGAGCATTTAGATAAATAATAAAAAAAAAGTGAAGAATAGCACCCACACCATCAGTTAGAAAATTCACCGAAACTAAATCGCAGAATCAAGTTTGCGCAGAAGAGCCAAGCACTTCTAATCGCTCGGTCGACTCTGTCATCCCGGCGGCGTGTAATTCGCACCCTCGCAGGAAAAAGACCGCACGTTCTCCTCTATTTTCACGCTCTCAAAACGATATCTGCGTGCGTGGACCACAGAGGCGACGAAACTGGACGCCGAAAAAAAATGGTATTCGTGTGTAGCGTCTATATAGGAAAACGTGTTTCGGACGTGCACTGCAAACATAGACACACGAGCGAGAGAGAAAAAAAGAGGCGACGAATTCGCGACGACCGGTTTAGCGGCGCAGCGAGGGGATAAACAGACACGACGGTTGTACACACGCGCGCACTCGTCAATTATATTTCGCGACGCGTGACAACATGCGGAATTCGATCCCCCGGCGTGTTATATCCCTCGATCCTTATTTGCGAGCGGCCGCCGCGCTGTTGTGTTGCCAGGTTAGGGATATGGGAGAGAGAGAGAGAGAGAGCGCGCGCGCTGTTTGATTAGGCTTTTCCTTTCTGTTTGGGTGTAACTTTAGACCCGTTTCAATTACCTTCGTTACACATAAAATAATACCGCGCGTGCACTATACGCGGCTGCTCGAAGCGAGAGCGCACGTTATATAGTGTATGTACATGTTCTTCGTCGGTTTGGTGGGTAGGAGGAGATATGACGGAAGCACCGTTCGATCTAGTTTGCGAAAAAGATTATGGGTATAAGGGGTTTTACTTTCACGTTAATGCTATGTGCTCATTAATGGGAAAATTATTCAAAAAGTGATTCTATCATTCATGGATAAAAAAAAAACACGATTTTTGTCTATTTTGGTGAAAATTTTGTGAAAACAATGTCGTACTGCGGGTGACAAGCTGGTTTGTCGAAAGTAACTTACATTTGAAAAATATAGACGGAAATGTACATTTTTTAAAAGTATAGCTTTTTTACTGAAAACCAATTTTGTAGAAATTGAATGAACCAACAAAATATACTATTTTAAAGATAATTTTTATATCATCAATCTAAATCTAATCAAATCTAATCTATCAGTTATATAATATAATAAAATTAAACTTTAAACGAATTTTTAAATAACTCGCTCCGCGCGTACTATGTAGAGTATGTTTTTGAGAGTATGAATATATATTTTTCATTACCATTTCATTGCAATCAGTTTAAATGATAGGATAATCAGATAATTTTTCAAATGAAAAATCAATCTTGCACACCCCGTTCGCAATGTGCGTTTTTGCGCATGCTCGGACGAAAACGTGATCGCAAAAAATATAGTTCAGTACATGAGCGAGAAGGTGATTTCATCCTCGTGTGGCCTTTTTACCCTCGCTTCGCTCAGGCACAAACGTCCACACAATAACGAAATCACTTTCTCGCACTCGTATCGAAATGTACGATTGATAACATCATAACACTTTGTCACTTTTCCTTCAATTCCTGATTTTTAATTCCTGATTTAAAGTTTTCGGATTGCGAATCGACGATAAATCATATACACGTGGTGCTGTGTAATTTGACCTGTTGTGTTTATATTACTTTTATTTTGTATGCTCTTATTACTTATTTACCTACTCATCCCATTCCTTAACCAATTTTAACAATACCTAAAGTAGTCAAATTTATAACACCCTACAAATTCCGGAACAAACCTGACAAATAAAAAATACCATCACTTCCAAGCGAAAACAAAGACAACGAAAAGAAACGCCATTAGTCACTCTTTCATAACGTTTAAAACGATCCTTTTCCCGCACCTTCGCCCTCAACGCACGTATTTCACGCGCAGCCACAAGCGAAAACGCGAAATATTATACATCGCTCCTTAATTAGCGCGTCGCGAGCTTCCTCTTCCTCTCCGCCTACCCACAGGCGCGACACACGCAGGCGGAAGTCGAGTAATTTCGCGCGCTCCGCGCAAAGGGCGACGGCTCGTAGTAAACCGGGTCAAACAGAAAAGCGACGGGGGAGGAGATCAAGTGTAAGTACGCGCGTGAGCGGCGAAAAAATGTTTTCGGAGGAGGGAAGGGACGTAAGTTTCGGAAGGGCGTTAATGCTCGAGTGATGAGTGAGGGAGTAGACAAAAAGTGTAATTTTATGAAGAGAGAATGGAGATGAAATTAATGAATTCTTGGTGGTTTTAGCAGTAATTTATTACAGTGATATAAATAAAGTTATATCACTAGAGTGCTTCAATAGACGTTTTCTATATGCTAATTTGTCTACCTTAGGTGCCAAATCGTGCGAAAAAAAAGTTTTTTAGCGTATATGAAAGATGTTTCCACCAATATTGGTATATAGTATATAGTCTGTAAACAATCTTATTTTTTTTATAGACCTGACGAAGAAATAAATAAAAATAGCGACTTATATATAACTCCACGTTAAATTAAAATGTTTCAACGAAAAAACAAATCTTTTTGTTTCATGGGATTTGTATCTTGGGGGTGAAAACAGTTTATAAGTGGGGATGTGCTTTACATATTATATTTCAACATTTAACCTACGTTTGATACTACAAAAGTGAAAATCGTCTCGAACTACCACGATATTCAGGCACTTTATTAATGGAATCATCGAACATTTGAAATTATCAATTAAAAACACTTTTACCCCTAATACGATCGCACCGAGATTTCGGATTTATTCCCCACCGTTGAGCGAAGATCGAAGCCCGAATAACTGATAGAGATGAAAAGAGCTTCCGATAATACATCCAAATGCGCTCTCCATATGCGAGCTTATATAGCTCACACACGCGAGCAGTCGGGTATAGACGGACGTGAAGGGGGATGGGAGGCAAATGTTGAAAAACGCCCGTGACAGCCTGATTGCGTTTTAATTAAAGACTTGTTCAGAGTCTTTATGAAGTGATCTTATGCCCGCAATCAATTAAATCTGCCGCTTTTCTCCCTTTCAAACGTTTAAAATTTTTACACATTTTTCTTTATTAACTGATCTGAATTCTTAATTTTACCTTGCACAGAGAAAAATTTATTTGTAAACTTTCCATTTCTATAAGAAAATGTATTACTTTCATAGTAGGGCTGGGGCACACTCGTCATGTGGCACTTTTAACTTCGTAAATAGTAATTTTTAATACATTCGTAACAATTTTACTTTTTGAATAATAATTTTTATTATTTTTGTAGTAAATTTTACTATTTGAAATAGTAATTTTTATGACTGCACGGAGAGAAATCCTTTTGTTAATTTTACAAGGTGCCATTGTAATTTTGTCACAGACTGCTAGTCTGACAAATTTTACTATGTACTATTGTAATTTCTGTATGAAACCTATACGAATTTTTCTAGAAAATTCTTATAAAACTGCCAATGTGGGCAGTTTATGATAAAATTACAATGGTATCTTGAAAAATATAGTAGGGCATTTCTCTCCGTGTGCTGAAACGAAATATCACAGTATCAGTTCATTTGCTATAAAAATAATAAAAATTACTATTTAAAAAAGTAAAGATCCAGCATATTATGTGCGTCTCAGCACTTCAATAAAAATAATAAATTTTCTTATAAAAAAAGTAAAATTTACAAATAAATTTTTTTCCCTGTACCTATCGAAGATAAAAAGATATAAAAAAAAAATGCTTGTATAAAAGTATAAACACGATGAACAATGAAAATATTGTGAAAAATTAATATTTAGATGCTTTGTCATCGTGCAAAAGTAAACGAAATAAAAATATTCTTTAAAAATAATTCATAAATGTAGTGATTCTCAAAATTTTATTATTGCTCCTCAGAAATGGAAAGAAAGCAAGAAATTATTTTATAATTAAATATGGCTGTTTCCGGGTAACTCAAAACTAATTAAAGCTTAAACAAAAACTTAAAAATCCCTCAAGTCGGATTTATTAATCGTCGAACGCATATGCAATGCCCGCTCGCGCGTCTCTTCTCTCGCCTTTGCGCTCGCGCGCGAAATAATTAAAAAGGCTCGCCTCGGTCTTTTCATCAGCGCGACGATAAACAATGGGGATATCTGCATGATAGACCCTCGGTGCCGGGCGACATGAAAAGAACGGGCGCGCGCGCGCACTTTTTTCGCATGCAAAAAGCGACCTTCAAAAGAAATTCCTTACGTACGCGCGCGATATATATACCCTTTATATCCTCCACCGTCGTGGTTCTACGTACGCCCGCGCGTGCTACACTCCTTCTGGTCTTTTTTCGCAACCTCGGTAGGTAGTATAGCCCGAGAGGTCATCCCTGCGCTCAGCCTTTGCGGATGAGGGAGGTGGGTAGGGAACGTGGGTGACTTCTTCAATTGTTCTTTTGCCGCACTTTCTGCTTTTATTCCCGACTTCTTCCGCTGCTTTATGTATGCATAAACTCGAGCAAATAAAAATTAGAAAATATTTATTGGAGTTTTTGTATATTTAATGAAAAAGACGGAAGAATATCAAAATGTCAAACGTCATTATTAAAATGAAGTAATTTTGAAAATTTAAAAATCTCACGATTATTTTAGTAGTCGATGCCTATAAGGTTCACTTGTCATAGTAAATAATTGAAAAGTAAGCCCAAAATGCGATGAACTCTATTTTAAAAGCTAATTTCAAATCAATATTGTACATAAATAACAAATTAAAATTTGGTATCATCAAAAATGGCCCAACTTATATTATTACTTCATTAACAATTTATGATTTCTATAAAAAATTTTTTTTAAATGACTCAGTTTGATCACGTTACCTCTTTCCGGTCCTCTCCTTTGTTATATACTCTTTTCATCCTTGTAGAACCACGTGTATATCTGCACAATCGTCCCTCTCGTGTGGGTCTCCCGAAAATAGCAAGGCAATGTGGGCTCCGGGCAATCACGCCCAATCACGGTCGCGCATTATAAAACTACCCCTACGGGAGAACTAAACCTTTCCACTCTCTCTCTCTCTCTCTCTCTCTCTCTCCTCTCGCTTCGTCTCTCGTTCGTAGCTACACTGCTCGTGCGCTCGCACATTAATTCAGCTTATCTCTTTTTTATTTCTTCATTTCACCCCTCTCGTCTCGTGTCGTATATCCGCGACCGTGTTGGACACTACTCGAAAGCATGTTGTATTGTTTCGTTTACATTTCTATTTCAATGCGTAGTAAAAGAATGCTAAATTTCTCTCGATTAGTGATTTTTCATTGATTTACGAATTTTACAGATTTATTTCCTGTACTACAGCGTTTTTTTACAATCAAAAAGTAAAAACTTGCTTTTTGCAATAATAACTGATCCGCCTCTCAATTATACGCAACAATAGTATGTCATCGCAAAGGGTCAGTAAATAATTGAAAAAGTCAATTCATAGAATTTGTTTATCGAAAAATTGATGTACTCCCTGTGAGGTATATTGCAACAACATATATTTGCAACAACAAATATCTTTTACTCATACAACGTTAACAAAATCGCGCAATAACTAAACGATAGATTTTGTTTCACTGAGAATTTTTAACTTTTAAACCCCATAAAAATTAAATTAAACAATGGCAAAGCGCTTCGTCGATAATCTAGCCATGCTCCGGGGAGCCCGTCAAAAAAAGATTAACACCGAATCGCCATAAAGAAAAACTCGCCGTTCCCCTCAAACTCTCTGGTCATCAAATCAAAAGAAATCCCTCCGCTCCCGGCGTTTATCCAATTGCCTAGTAATAGCCGGCTAACCCCCTCCTCTCTCTCTCTCTCGCTCCCAACTCCTTCACCCTCTCGCGGGGGGATCTCAAAGGACTGGCTCACCCTCTCTCTCTCCCGCCTCCCGCCCCTGAGGAGCATAAACGTCCAGCACTCGGCCCTCTTTATATGCATTCGCGCCCGGACGTAAACTGGACGGCGCGTATCTTTACGGGCCATAAAGGCCGGCCCTCGTTACCGGGGAGAGCCCAAGAGAGAGAGCGAGAGAGAGGGCTGAGCCCGCACCGCACCCTTGGCCACCAAGGCACCGCACGTTCTACACGCAGTGTATATATGTGTGTGTACACTCGTGTATGTGTGTGTGTGTGTGTGTGTGCGTGAGAGAGAGAGGGAGAGAGCGAGAGAGATGGGTTGGGAGAGGGTTGGTCTCTTTATGCCGGCCGCGTGAGAAAACGCGTGTGGCGCGAGAGAGCGAGCGAGCGAGCGAGTTAGGAGAAAAAGGAGAGTGGAGAGTTCGTATCGATAAAGAGAGCGAGAGAGAGAGAGAGAGAGAGTACGTGCGGGTCTTTTGAACTTTGTCCCCCACGGCTGGATTTGCGGAATCGCCGCTCGCCGCGAGGAGGGCAGTATCGTTGGTCGAGGTGGCTATTAATAGTGAAAATTTCAAAGTAAATTTTTTACCTTTATTTTACCGTGGAATTCCCGAAAATTGGTTACGTAAGGAATTTTGCTGGAGTACTTTTATTTTTGGCCCTATTTTGTTTGTTTATTTATGGTGTTTGTTTGGAACATTTTCATGGTAAATTTTCTATAACCAGGTAAATGTTTATAATCCACTCTTTAAAAAAAATGGTCGCTATGCGAAGCATTTAATGATTTGATTTGATTGGTCTGTACGATATGGGTGCTAGAATCCGCTAGATTTGAATTTTCAAAGTCAAGTATATACTAAATAATTATAGTCAAGCTACTAAATAATTATAATGGAGTAAAAGTATAAACTAAAAAAGCATCAGCGAATCAAAAAATCGATTTTTGCTTTTTTCTCGATTTCGGACAAAAAGAAACATAAAATATGAGTCCTGTCGGGTTAAAATCCATTGAGTAGATCCTGAGATAAATCGACACACACACACACACACACACGCGCGCGCGCGCGCGCGCGCACACACACAGCTACACACATACACGCTCAGATCTGTACAGACATTTTCTAAAATCATGTGATTCAAACTTCTAATACCTCTAATCATGTTTCTAGAGCGATTTAACCTGTAGGAGGAAGCCAAAGAGAGAAATGGAGTTGAATAATTTTTCTAATAGTTGGTCATTGAGTTATAAAATGATATTCTAAGATTTTATGACAAGACGATGATATATTTTTCTTTATTACATTATAATGAAAATAGGCATTCGCAAAGTTCTTTTATTCCTGTAAGTCTTTTTAACGGCGTTAATGTTTACGTAATTTTATATTGCTTCGACGATATATTTTTTCAAGTTATTTGCTCTATTTTGTAACGAACAATGCATTATTAATCTCACAGCGCAACTTTGAATTGAATGATTAGAATGTCTTGCAGATAAAATTGATCTTGATGTCTGTGCTAGAAGATAAACCAGATTATTTTCTTTTTTAAATAGTCGTACCACTTCCATATTCGGGTCACTCGACAGTCGTGAAATTGTGGACTAATAAGTTAAAAGACAAGCAATCATGTTTAATTTAAGGAGTATAATATTATTAAATTGTGTTTTTACTATATTTTCATTATCTCATTCTTACAAATTAGAAAATTCAATCAGTGATGTAATAAATATATCGTAAGTAGACACTTGAAATTAAAAAAGATTGATCTTAATTATGTTAATACAAATATTTTATATATAAATGAATGTTCAATTATAAGAGCATTAAAAGACAACTATGAAGTTGACATTGGCCCCATTATCCAAGAGAATATCGACGATGTTAAACAAGTTTTACAAATAATAGACCCATTGCCGCTGGGAGACATTAAATTGCTAGTAAGTATTTCGAATTTCGCCTAATTTTAATATCAATATTATAAAAAGAAGAAATTATAATTGTAGGATAAAGGTCACCTCGAAAATGGTTCGTTACATCAATTGTCAGATCTCCAGCGTACCGGAAAATGCATGATGCAATATTCGAAGAACGTTTTACGATTGAGTCTTAGCGTAGGATGGGAAAAATTAACTGTAAGCACTAATGAAATATCAATTACATCGAATATAACGTAATCAATTTAAAAAGCTGTAATTATTAATTTCAGTACCAGTACAATTATGATGTCAAATTGTGGTTTGTGCAAAGATATGGCCGACTGAGTGGTTCAGTAGGTAAACTAAGATCTGTGGTAGCCGTTGTAGCAGACTTCAATAACTACACATTGGCTTTGGAACATTTCAAAGTTGAAATCGGGTAAGTGACGTTCAGCTACTATTTTTATATATCGTTAAATAATACATGCATCTCATAAACATTTTATTTATAGAGAAATTGATGTAAAACTAGAAGGAACATTCGGAGATCAAATACGTAGTTTATTTGGTAAATTGATCATAAATCTGGCAAAAAAACAGATTATGCAAAATGTAGAAAAAGTGGCTGTAAAATCTATAGGAGACTTTCTTGAACAAGTTAATGAACGGATACCAAACCATGAACATAAATTGAAAGTTCTGAATCTTTTAAACGATCATAATAATTAAAATTATTATTTGTGTCGACTGATAATAATAATTTTGTATAAAATTGCCATGCCAATGTACTTGTAAGAAATAACTAAATAACTGCTGGTATAGCTACATATTTAATGTATCTCACGTTTGATTACTATCGTTATCAACACAGATAATAAAGCTCTCGAAAACGTAAAGATATTATGTTTTTTCGAAGGTTGAATAAATAAGTTAATAAAAGACTATCAAATAACAGATTCTAACATTTATTATTTCTGACATAACTCTCCTAGTCTTATCACGCAGTTTCTTCCGGACTTCCCTTTCTATTACTTTCTGCTTTGAAATTCACCTCTGCCTCCAGAACTCTTCTCTCAGGCATATTAAGATAAAATAATGTCCGATATCTCACGTTCTTTGCAACACAGATAAAAACACTTCTCGGAGTGACCATTCTAATCTCCGTCACATCTCGTCACCGTCAAACTGCCTTACCGATAAACTTCACTCGGGCATCTCCTAAAAATCTGGGGAAAAAAAAGAAAATACCCCGTGCCCAATCAAGATAAATAACTCGCGACTTATCTGTCAACTCGAGCTCACCCCTCTCTTTTCCCCCAAAAATCTCAACCTCTATATCTTCGTTATCCATCGGTTTTCTCTCGCAGCTCTTTAAATCCCGCGGCCAATCCAGGGACTTTGATTCGATGGCTTTTCCTCCCCTCTCTCTCTCTCTCTTTCCCTCTCACCCCAACGCGTATTAAACTCACGGGCACGTACCAGTCCGTGGGGGTAGGAGTGTACGGGGGCGTGTAGTTTTCGGACGACGGCCGCCGAGGGAAAATAACCCGACGCGCAGATAGAGTCCGGCGAGCTGGACAAAGTCGCTTATTGAATGCGGCAACGCGTGAGGGTCGCGGCTGAGGGATACTTAGGTGCGCAATTTATGGGGACGAGGGGCGGAGAGGTGGATGGGGTTCGCGCGAGTCGATAGGCATTTTCTACGTCCGATTTGTTTTTCAATTTGTAGCTCCCGATGGCAGCGATATTCTCTTTTATCTTTCGTAATGAGTGATCGTTATTTATAAATTGGAGAGTTCAATAATTGATTATAGACTTGATACAAATTTGACAAATAAAAAACATTAAGCGTCGATGTATGACGGCCCGCGTTGTAATTAGATCAAAGTATATCAGATGTATGTTACCGATATAATCGACGAGATATCTTACTTCATTGTTAATGTCTTGCAAATATTTATGTACTTGTTTATTTATTGCAATTAGCTCGCGCAATATTTGTATAGCTAGAAATGTTTAAAGAACAATTTAAAGATATTTGAAATATCACATATATTTTATTATTTTTACACATGAAAAACCGCTACCAATTCATTGGCACGTAGCTTCCTCCAAATTAATTTATCGTTCCTATTATGGTATATTATATATTTTAAATTTAGAATATGTTTATTTATAAAAATTTGTTTTAAATGATATAATAAGTATTATCTTTATTATAAATAATTGCCTACATAATATCAAAATTGAAATTATGCTTCTAATTTTGAGTTTTTAATGATACATTATAGTTTTCGTTATCCTCTTCTATTATTTTTAAAAAATCTTCTTGGTCAATTTCTTCATATTTATCTATATCGCTTTCTGATTTTCTTTTTTCTATAGTTATCATGTGACAAAGAAAATGACTTTGAAAAATGCGAAAATTTTAAATATCAAATATCTCAAAAATCATAGGAGCTTCATGAAAATTCACACATGTATTGCCTATAACACACGCAAAATTGTCTATAAATTTACACACACACACACACACACACACGCGCGCGCGCGCACGCACGCACGCACGCACGCACGCACGCACGCACGCACGCACACACACACACACACACACACACACACACACACACACACACACACACATCCATACAGACATTTTCCAAAATCATGTGATAGAAACTTCTAACAACTTTAATGATTTTTCTAGAGCGATTTAACGAAACTTAAAATTTTACTAAATGTATAACTTTTTCATTTTTCTTTTCAGTCATTCATTACCACAAAATTATAAATATTTTCATTCAATTGCTACAGATTAAAACGTTCGATTTCCTATTTTACTTTAGGGGATGTGAGTACCGACGTTATTTTTCAAATGAGTACAACTCGCGAAAATACCAATAGAATCATCCGAAAAAAAATCTGAGTACAGTATTTACATATACGGAGCACTTGGCAAACGTGTTTTTTCAAAAAAATGATGAGAATTTATTTAATTAAATATAAACCGTGCTGTCGGTAAGTAGGAATCTGCAATTGTTCAAACGGACCCAGGTAATGAAAATGCTAATAGAATCACTGAAAAAAAATTATGAATATAGTGTTTACGTATACGGAGCGCTTCTCAACCGTCTTTTTCCGAATAAATGTTTGAAGGTTGATTTAAAAAATATTGAAATTGGGGTTTCACATCCCCTTAAAAGAAATACTTTTTATGAATAATTTTTTATGAAAATTAATGGTTGCGAATAAAAATTAAATAAAATAATTCTTCAATCTTAGAAAAATTAAAATGTTAGAAAGTTTAGATTATAATGATTATTTAAATATCCTTTAAATAATATCAGCATTTTCTTTTCTTATAAAAATAAAAGTACGAATGAAAGAACCAAAATAATATTAAGTAGAAAAATTAAATTTTATTAACTGATAATTATAATTATAGATTCCGTGAATTATTAATAATTCCGTGAATTGCAAATAAAATTTCAAACTCCCAAGATAATTTGTAAGACAGCTGATTAGATGAACATCTCGAAGAGGTTTTGACCAGATAAGCAGAAACTCGCGAGTTAATAAATAGCTCTGTGAAGCTTGACGGTGCGGTAAGAAAATTTATACTGATGCGAAATTAAACACTGACAGACCATGTCGAAACTCAGCAGTAGTTTCGTTCTATTTGCTTTGATTTCTATTGTACTCGGCAATTCCAAGGATTTCGATAATGAAATCTCCGCAGAAAATTTCGAGTAAGTATCTTTCCTTTATCAAAAATGAAACAGTTCTTATTTCGAAAATCTACTTAACAAATATTTAAATTTAATATATTACACTAGTATGTTTTATAAAATAATTATATTCAAAGGGAGGGTGACATATTATTTAAAGTTTCAGTACCTTCGAATCTAAAAAGAGACTCAACATCGATGAACTTATTGACGAGAACTTGAGTGACATTCGAGATGCATTGGTGATAATGGACCCCGCTCCGCTGCCTAATTTACAATTATTAGTAAATTGCAATATATTTCTTTGCTCAGTTAATATAATAATCCAACATATCATAAGCTAATAACCGTTCTATTTACAGAGCAAAGGATCATTAACGAGCGGAAAACTCAGAAATTTATCTCTTCTTCATCGTTCTGGTCCGTGTACTGTAACGTACCTGGATAAAATATTGAAAATGAGTCTTAACATAGGATGGGAAGACATTGCTGTAAGTTTAAGTTTCCTTGCATATACGAGGGACCTAAATAGTTATAATGTTATAAAAAAAAGTAATATAATATCTAATAACAGCTTCTTTTAAGTTATTTTTATTAATTTTTATCAATCTACCAATATAAAATTGTTTTTAAATAATTTTTGAAAATTCGCGAGATAAACCCTATTAGAAATGAAAAAATTTTACATTTTAATACAACTATACTATCAAATAAATGTTATATATTCGAACGTACAAAATACTTTCGAAAGAAAAGTTTAAAATTACATTAAAAGCAAACAATCGTTCAATAATCAGTAATTAGAATAATTATCACCTAAATATCGACTCAGCTATAAAATATAAATCATCTATAAGTATATAATTTATAACGAAAACAAATATTTTTCTATATTTATGTGCAGTACGACTACGATTATTATTTTAAATTACTATTTATCGAAAGAAGAGGAACGTTGAAAGGAGGAGTTAACAAATTGCGAATTCACCTTTCTCTTGGCGTAGATTTTGAAAACTATGTGATATCTCTAGATGTATTTAGAATCCCTGACGTTGGGTAACTATAACTAATTCTGCAATGCTTATTATTTACTTTGTATCAAAATACTTAAGCCATAAAATACTGTATTTCTCAATAGAAAATTAGATCTTCAATTAGAAGGAACATTCGGTGACAAATTGAGGAGTTTGATTGCTAAAATTATTATGAATCTCGCTAAGCGCGTCATTGTGTCAATAGTTGAGAAGCAAGCTATTATTGTACTGGAGGACCTTGTTGCGAATATAAATGAACATATACCACATCACAGTCGTCAATTTAAATTCATAAATTATGTCACGAATGTTGACCACACTAAATAAAAATCATTAATATTTTAATTATTGTTTACCACTTTCTTAGAATATTTCATATTCTATACCTACTTGACAGTTTGACTTTTCCGACGAAACATTTTAATCATTGTCAGTAGTCTTGATACCCTAAAGAAAACGAAACATTTATTATTTTTTCATTCTTTTTTTACACATTGCTTTATCTATGTTACATACACTGTTAAATTTGTCATTAAATTTAAGTCAAAAAAGTACATTAAAATTAATGCATTTATCAATGAAAAATATATTTGTGTACATTTGTCCAAAAT